>JAENHJ010000425.1:0-11844 GCA_025330945.1 Mucuna pruriens | reverse complement strand
TGAAATATAATATATTAAAAATAAACCATATATATATATATATATTATTTATATAAAATAATAAATACATTACTTATTTTAATTGTGTACTTACAATAGTATTGGTGGCGCAGTTGAAGTTGTAAATATCTCCTAAATACTAAAAAGAAAAAGTTGGAAAAGTGGAGGATGGGACTTGGTTGAGTGTCGTAAGGTTCAAGTTGGAAAAGTGGAGGTCCTTCACATGGACTTGGAAGAGTGTCCTGAGCTTCAACTTCAAAAACTAGAGCAACTTGACACGAACTTAACTTATGGTTTCTCTACAATACTATTTTGTTTTAAATTATTTTTATTTTTAATGCTAAAAAATGATAGTTTAAAACTAATTATAGGTTGATATAGTATAATATAGAAGACTTGAATTTAATAATTTGCAGGACTTTATGATTTACTTAATACAAGTTTAACGAAAGATTGATTTAAATAATAGTGAGCCAAATTTGATTACCTTTCTTTGGAAAATGAATATTGAATTTCAATAATAGTTTAACCAAAGAATAGATCATATTTATTTGTAGATTATTTATCATAATTAAGAATATTGAATTTTATGGTTGTTTAAATTTTGCATTTAAAATTATGTTGCTCCAGAGTTGATAAAATATGATATCGATTTTGACATGTGAATTTTGTTTTATTAGCAGTTTTAAATATTGAGAAAGATAAAATAAATTAAAAATTTATCCTAACGAAGAATTAAAGTGAATAATGAAAGACATGGCAGTACTATAAATAAGAGAAAGAAGTTGAATATGCAGAAGCAAGAAGCATTGATATGGGTTTTGTGATAATGAATTCCTCCTTTTTTATTCTCTTCTTTCTTCACCTTTTCTGCCTTCCCTTTTTCACATTACCTTTTGCTGTTTCCACACAGATTGTGTGCATCCCAAGTGAGGCAGAAGCGCTTTTGAAGTTAAAGCATTATCTGAATGATTCTTCAAATACCCTTTCTTCTTGGAATTCATCTGCCATTTCCAATTGTTGCCTATGGCCTGCTGTTGTCTGCAATAACGTCACTGCCCACGTTCTACAGCTTCACCTCAACTCTTCATTTCAATGGACGTTTGAAGGAGAGATAAATCCTTGTTTGGCTGATTTGAAGCATTTGAATTACTTGGAGCAGGTACGCCTATTCCTTCTTTCCTTGCGACAATGACCTCATTAACTCACCTCGACCTCTCTTATACTGGATTCATTGGGAACATTCCTCATCAGATTGGAAATCTCTCCAATTTGCTGTATCTTGACCTCTCAATTTATTCTCTGTTTGCTGAAAATCTTGATTGGCTGTCAAGTCTATCAAAGCTTGAATATCTTAATTTGGGAGGTGCAAACCTATCCAATTCATTTGATTGGCTACACACTCTCCAAGCTCTTCCTTCTTTGACCGACCTACATTTGTCACACTGTACGCTCCCTCTCTATAGTCAACCATCCTTACTTAACTTCTCGTCTCTGCTCACTCTTGATCTTTCCTATACTTCTTATTCTTCAGCAATTTCTTCTATTCCAAGGTGGATATTTGGACTGAGGAAACTTGTTTCTCTTCAATTCAGCCATAATAACATCCAAGGTCCTATTCCCGATGGTATTCAAAACCTCACACTTGTTCAAAATCTTGACTTGTCTGAAAATTCACTCTCATCTTCTATACCTGATTGGTTATACGGTCTTCATCATCTCAAATCCTTGAGCATAGAATTCAACAAATTGAACGGGACTATTTCTGATGCCTTGGGAAACCTGACTTCTCTGGTTGAACTTCATTTGTCAAATAATCAACTTGAAGGAACAATTCCAACTTCTTTGGGAAATTTGACTTTTTTGGTTGAACTTGATTTGTCAAGTAATCAACTTGAAGGAACAATTCCAACTTCTTTTGGAAATTTGACTTCTCTGGTTCAACTTGATTTGTCAAGTAATCAACTTGAAGGAACAATTCCAACTTCTTTGGTTAATTTGACTTCTCTGGTTGAACTTGATTTGTCAAATAATCAATTAAGTGAAAATCCATTTGAAAGTCTCAGATCACTCTCTAAATTGTCATATCTTGAAATTGAAGGCAATCATTTTGAAGGAATTATCAAGGAAGATCATCTTGCAAATCTTACGAGCTTGGAAGTATTTTATGCATCAGGGAACAATTTCACTTTAAAAGTGGGTTCCAATTGGCTTCCTACTTTTCAGCTTACCAGTCTAGATATGAGCTCGTGGAAGTTAGGTCCCAACTTTCCATCATGGATTCAGTCACAGAACAAACTTTTCTATTTACAATTGCCTAACACAGGGATTTTAGATCCTATTCCCACTTGGTTTTGGGAAGCATTTTCTCAGGCTTCTTATGTAAACCTCTCTCATAATAATATCCATGGTGAGCTTGTGACTACATTGAGGAATCCAATATCAATTGGTACTGTTGATCTAAGCACAAATCACTTATGTGGTAAACTACCATATCTTTCAAATGATGTGCATTGGTTAGATCTTTCAAGCAATTCATTCTTGGAATCCATGGATGATTTTCTATGTAAAAAGCAGGACAAGCCAATGAATTTACAAATTCTCAATCTTGCATCAAATAATTTGTCTGGAGAAATACCTGATTGTTGGATGATTTGGCCATCTCTAACGGATGTGAATTTACAAAGCAACCATTTTGTTGGAAACTTACCTCCATCCATGGCTTTCTTAGCTGAGCTACAGTCTTTACAAATTCGTAACAACTCACTCTCGGGAATATTTCCTACCATTTTGAAGAAGACTGACCAATTGATATGCTTGGACCTTGGGGAAAATAATCTTTCAGGAACTATTCCAGCATGGGTTGGAGAAAGTCTCTTAAATTTAAGAATTCTTCGACTTCGATCAAACAGTTTTTCAGGCCATATTCCAAATAAAATATGTAATATGAGTCTTCTTCAGGTTTTAGACCTGGGACAAAATAATTTGTCTGGCAATATACCTACCTGTTTCAATCACTTGAATGCCATGACACTAATGAATAGAAGTACAGATCCTATTATCTTTTGTTATTCACCAAACATCACAATTCACTATATTGAACGTAGTATAGTCAGTGTGCTCCTTTGGCTGAAAGGAAGAGGAGATGAGTACAGAAACTTTCTAGGTTTGGTAACAAGCATTGATCTGTCAAATAACAAATTATTAGGAGAAATACCTAGAGAACTCACAGAGCTAAACGGGTTGTATTTTTTGAATTTGTCCCACAACCAGTTAATTGGTCATATTCCACCAAGTATTGGTAATATGGGATCATTACAGTCCATTGATTTCTCAAGGAATCAACTTTCTGGTGAAATCCCTCCAACCATTTCAAAATTGAGCTTTCTGAGCATGCTAGACTTGTCATATAATCATTTGAAAGGAAAAATTCCAACAGGAACTCAATTGCAAACCTTTGATGCCTCAAACTTTGTCGGCAACAATCTTTGCGGTCTACCACTTCCCATTAACTGCAGCTCCAATGGGAAATTTGATAGTTATGATCGCAATGGAAAAGAGAGTGATAGGCATGGAGTGAATTGGTTTTTTATCGGTATGACATTTGGATTTGTTGTGGGATTCTGGATAGTGATTGCTCCTTTGATCGTTTGCAGATCATGGCGGTATGCCTATTTTCATTTTCTTGATAATGTGTGGTTCAAACTTCAATCTTTTTTCTGATGTAGTATCATTGTTTAATGTTGTCTTTTGTCTTTCTACACTAATACTTTTTCAGGGGATTAAGTAGTTATTTGGCACTGTGCCTCCATCTGATGGTTGTAGTTTTAGGATTTTATTTCTGAGCATGTTTACTTTGTTGAAATGGTGCTCATATAAATATCAGTTTAGATGATATTGTTGCAATGTTGGAATGCCTTTCTATGTGTCAATGGTTTTGGATTTGGAGCTTATCTGATCATTTGTGAATGGTTTACATTTGAATAATAGCTGCATTGAATGGAAAGCTTAACGGTGGGACCAAAATAATTATTGACAAATGACCACGATTGCAAGGATTAGGAATGCGTACTGAATTAATAATATTACTAATATTTTCTAATCAAAACCAGAGTTTCTAATAAACTGTTTCTTGCTATATCTTAATTAGCACCTCTGCCTCATCTACGTTTGATCCTTCTCTTGGGATGACAGCACAATAAATCTATTAAAACATAAAAAGATATGATCAACACAGTTTTCTACTAACTAATAGACACATCATTTCAGCATTTAGTAATCCACAAATTTCTGAATTCTTTTCATTTATTCGTTTACAATACAACCAATGAAATATGTCATTTACTCATCTTTTCAGGACTTACAACTAATTTTTAATATTTGGAAATACTGAACATTTTAACGATATTTTCATAATATTAAAAAGCGATAAAGGTCAAAACATGTTAAGAAAATTTATTACATGAATTTAACGCGTGATATATATTTATGATTTAAATATATTTTCAGTTGACCTAAAAATTCTATCAAATTTTAATTTTTGTAAAAGACATAATTATTTTTTTTTTCAATTCCTGACTTTTTTTTTAGTATGAGTATTCTTTTCATCTTTTTCGTTTACTTTACTTTTTAGTGATGATATTAATAAGGGGAAAGAATCAAAGAAAATGAAGAGAAAAACAATTTTATCTTCTATTGGTTAGATAAAGAGAAAAAGGAGATGAGAAGAAAGAAAATGTAATCATTTTAAATTGCATTTAAAACCTTATAATGTTAGTATTAGAAATTAGAAATGGGCTAGGCCTAACTCAACCTCAAGCTAGTTCAAGGGAGGAGGGTTGCCCAAGCCTTACAAGGAGTATTTTGGCCATATTCTGAGCTGATTTGAGACATCTTAACACACTCGCATAGTCCTAGACATAAAGCGTGAAGTTTACAAGGTTGAACGTCTGCAAGTGGTCTAACATTAAGACTGGATTGGCTTTGTCTGTGATACCATATTGGAAATGAGCTAGGCCTAAATTGACCACCGAAGCTAGCTCAATGGGGGAGGATGGCCCTAGCCTTGCAAGGGGAGTATCTTGGCCATATTAATAGCCTATATGAGATTTCTTAACACTGACAAAAATATAATTGAGATAAAGGGTATATTTGTCATTTAATATTTTCTCCTTTCTGTTTTCTTCTCTGGCTAGGAGAAAAACCCTTTTAACAATGGTCCCACCTCAAGTTTTCTTTCTCCTGATTTCTCTAATTCCAATTCAAATGAGGTGAATTTTCTTGGGACACAATTTCTCTAATTTTTCTTTCTCCCCTACTTCCAAATGGTCGCTAAATAATTGTGCATAAACAGCATTTATCACTAGATATTATTAAAACTTACCTAGAATGGTAATTTGGTAAACAAAATTTAGAGTAATCTACCAATATCAAAGAAGTGCCAGAAAGATTTTTTTGGCAGGAGTGAATCTGCCCTTGAGTAATATTAATTTGTACTGTGTGGTCCTTAAATGTTTTTGAAGTCACTTCAATTAATCCTGTAAAAGATGATGTCAATACAAATGAATCCCTCATGAATGTTAAGTTTACGCACTCAAAGAAAACAACAAAGAACAAAGGACAACTTAGTAGTTTACTCGATAGACTAAATTAGTAGTTTACTTGAAATTAAAAGAAGCTAATCGCCTACTGAATTGACAGAATTACCCTAAACAATCGAAGTTTGAACTAGGAATAAAGGAACTGTATGTCAGGTGACAAGCACCAATTCAATTTGACGAACATATGACATAAGCAATCTGTGCATGTATTTTTCTAATTGCTTCACAGTATTTAGCATTTTAGCCTATTATGGTCTAGCTGACTGATATATGATATTGGTTTAAAGAACAAACTTATAATACTATCATTAATTCATTATTATATCATTTACTTTCTTCTTTTTTTTTTTCTGTATCATGTATGCTGGTGAATGCTTAATGATTTTTTGGAAAGGTTTTGGTGCATGGATCAGCTGAAGCTACAGAGCATCTGAAGCAGCATTGCCTTAAGCATGTTTGTCCGCACGTTTATGCTCCCCAAATTGAAGAGACAATTGATGTTACCTCTGATTTATGTGCTTATAAGGTACAGTGATGTCAAATTTCATACATTTCCAGAACAACTATACACAAAATGAAAATTAATCATGTTCTTTTCTGGATATAGGTTCAACTATCTGATGAGTAATGTACTCTTCAAAAAGGTAAATAATAAATGAATATGCTGTTTCATTTTATACACTTGCCTGTTATTTATCATGTTGAATAGAAACAACAATCAAACCTTATCCCATTAGGGTGGGGAATTCATCATTTTGAGTAATGAATTAAAATTCAACGCAGCTGGGAGATTATGAAATAGCTTGGGTTGATGCTGCAGTAGGGAAGGCAGAAAATGACACACTTATGCTGTTCCCTGTTTCTGGAGCAGCTCCTCCACGCAAATCTGTTCTTGTTGGTGATTTGAAATTGGCAGATATCAAGCAGTTTCTCTCCAGCAAGGGTGTTCAGGTACTTGTTCAGTTGTAGTCACCGATTCGGATTGTCTATTGGTACATGCAGTGATTTCCACTTCATTTTCCCTAGCAGACATGCTCATAGTTGCACTCCTCGTGGAAACTTATCATATTTAAGCTGATGAAAATTGGTGAAAATGCTGTTTACCATGTGTTCTTTAACCAAAACATGGGTGAAAAAATTAGTGGAACACTGAATATCTACTTTATGAAAATATGTACCATAACAATTAATATTATATGTAACTCTTCGGAAAGTTGGGGATGCAAGTCAGAAGGCAAGTGCTTCTTCTCAACATCTGTTAATTTTGCACATTCTTAGGGAACTGTTTGTTGAAAAGCCAATAAAAACGGCCACCGTTTTTATTGTCAATAAAACGGCCACCGTTTTTATTGTCATTAAAACGGCCACCGTTTTTTTTCTCTTTTTAATTCTTCTTCCGTTACGCGTTTTCTCATTCACTTACGCGGTTTTCTTCCCTTATATAAGGGGAGCGTAGGCAGTAGGAAATACACACCACCGAGAGAAAAATAACAAAGAGTGTCCCAGCAGTGTGGGAGAAATTTCTCAAATTGTTTCCTTGTTCTTTTGTTGTAATTACTTTATTAGTAAATTACATTCTTTGCCACTGGGTAGTGTATTCTTTCTCATCTTTTATTTTAGTTGTGTGTTCTTATGCTATTATCTGAATCACAACAGTGGTATAAGAGCCGGTCAGTTGTGCTCCGCTGCTATAGTCACTAGAATAGTGTTGGAGAAAATTCTTAGTATGCTCTGTGGTTGCAGTTAATCTGATCTTCCACATCAGAAAAGAGTTATTCTTGTTACTAGAGTGTGGTAGTGTGAACTTGTTCACGGTCTACCGTTGTCGTTCCAGTAGGCAATACTATTCATAAGTGAAGGTTGCATAAGTCGGTTTAAAACCATGACAACGAAATATGAGATAGAGAAGTTCAATGGGAGTAATTTCTCATTGTGGAAATTAAAGATGAAGGCCATTCTGAGGAAAGACAATTGAATGGAGGCAATTGAAGGAAGAACCGCGGCTCACACGGACCAGCGGTGGAAAGAAATCAATGACAATGCTATTGCAAATTTGCACTTAGCAATGGCGGATTCAGTTCTATCCAGTGTGGCAGAAAAGAATACAGCGAAGGAGATTTGGGATACCCTCATCAAACTATATGAGGTAAAATCACTTCACACAAGAATATTCTTGAAGAGAAAACTCTATACTCTTCGGATGAGTGAGTCCATATCAGTGACGGACCACATCAACCAATTGAACACCTTGTTTGCCCAATTATCAGCTACAGATTTCAATATAGTTGAAAATGAACGTGCGGAGCTTCTACTTCAGAGTTTACCTAACTCGTATGATCAACTCATCATCAATATTACAAATAATAATATTGATGGGAACTTACACTTTGAGGACGTCGTTGGAGCTATTCTTGAAGAAGAATTCAGAAGGATGAGCAAAGTGGAAAGTTCCAAACAAGCAGAAGCTCTAACAATGATGAGAGGAAGATCAACGGAACGTGGCTCAAGTGGGAGTCAAAATCATTATAGGTCAAACTCTCGAAACAAGAAGAATTTCAAATGCTACTATTGTGGCAAGAAAGGGCACACGAAGAAAGAGTGTTGGAAGAGGAAGAATGAACAAAAGAACTCTGAAGAATCATCTTCACAAGGTAATGTTGCAAATACCTTAGAAGATGGAGACATTCTGGTGAGTGATACAAAAGAATGAGTCCTAACAAGTAAAGGAGTTTCATGATAAATGGATAGTAGATTCAGGTGCAACTTGGCACATGACTCCGAATCGAGATTGGTTTCACACTTATGAGCCTATCTTAGGTGGATCCGTGTTCATGGGAAACAACCATGCCTTGGAGATTGCTGGAGTAGGTACTGTCAAAATAAAAATGTATGATGGTACTGTTCGCACAATTCAAGGGGTACGACATGTGAAGGACTTGAAGAAGAATCTACTATCCATAGGGCAATTAGATGATCTCGGATGTAAGATCCATGTTGAAGATGAAATCTTAAGAGTGGTGAGGGGGAACTTGGTAGTCATGAAGGCTAAGAAGATCTTGGCAAATTTGTATATGCTGGCTGGAGATACGTTGCAAGAAGCGAATGCATCAGTTGCAGCACCAAGTCAGGAAGATGTGACATTAATGTGGCATTGCAGACTTGGTCATATGTCAGAACGTGGTCTGAAAATTCTTGCGGAACTTAATCTCTTACCCGGGCTTAAAGAAGTAAGTTTACCCTTCTGTGAACACTGTGTGATAAGTAAGCAACACAAATTGAAGTTTGCTAAGACGACTACCAGGAGTAAACACAAATTAGACTTGATTCATTCAGATGTGTGGGAATCACCGGTATTATCCCTAGGAGGAGCAAAATATTTTGTATCGTTTATCGATGATTACTCCAGGAGATTGTGGGTGTACCCTATCAAAACGAAGTCAAGTGTATTTTCTCAGTTCAAGGAATTCAAAACACAAGTAGAACTTGAGATTGGGAGGAAAATTAACTGCTTGAGGACAGATAACGGAGGAGAATATGTAGATGGAGAAATTTTAGCATTCTGCAAGCAAGAGGGTATTGTCAGACAATTTACTGTCCCACATACACCTCAGCAGAATGGTGTAGCAGAGCGGATGAATAGAACTCTCTTGGAAAGAACAAGAGTTATGTTGCAAACAGCAGGAGTGGCCAAGTCTTTCTGGGCAGAAGCAGTAAAAACTGCCTGTTATGTAATAAATCGATCTCCATCAACAGCAATTGGTTTGAGTACACCAATGGAGGTGTGGAATGGTAAACCGGCTGATTATTCATCCTTACGGGTTTTTGGCTGTCTTGTGTACGTAATGTACAACTCACAAGAAAGAACAAAGCTGGATCAAAAATTCAGGAAATGTATCTTCTTGGGCTATGCTGACAATGTGAAGGGGTATCGCTTGTGGGATCCCACTGCCCACAAGGTTATTGTTAGCAGGAATGTAGTCTTTGCAGAAAATGAACTGAAAAATGAGCAGACAAATAACAGCTTGATAGAGGACAAGGTTATAGTGCCAATTGAGAAGAAGACTTCAGAAGTTTCCTCTGAGTTAGAAGAGTAGCATGAAGAACAGGAGCCAAATGAGGTTGGCAATGGAGAACTCCGACGATCAACACGAGAAAGGAGCAAACCATCTTGGCATTCACAATATGTGATGACTAGTCATGATGCGTATTGTCTTCTAAATGAAGAAGGAGAACCTTCAACTTTTCAGGAGGCTGTGAGTGGTTCAGATGCTTCTCTTTGGATGACTGCAATGCAGGAAGAAATTGAGGCTCTTCACAGGAACAAGACATGGAATCTTGTGGAACTTCCAAAGGGTCGGAAAGTCATCGGCTGTAAATGGGTCTATAAGATCAAGCGAGATGGCAATGATCAAGTGGAAAGATATCGTGCTAGATTGGTACTAAAGGGATATGCTCAAAAAGAAGGTATTGACTTCAATGAGATATTCTCACCAGTTGTCGATGATGACGACAATCAGAATTGTTCTAGCTATGTGTGTTGTATTTGATTTACATCTTGAGCAATTAGATGTAAAGACTGCTTTTCTTCATGGAGAACTTGAAGAGGAAATTTATATGCTCCAACCGGAAGGCTTTAAAACACAAGAAAACTTGGTTTGCAGGTTGACCAAATCTCTGTACGGTCTAAAGCAAGCGCCCAGGTGTTGGTACAAGAGATTTGATTCCTTCATTATTAGCCTTGGTTACAATAGACTGAGCTCAGACCATTGTACTTATTACAATAGGTTTGGTAATACTGATTTTGTTATTCTACTATTGTATGTGGATGACATGTTGGTGGTAGGCCCCAACAAAGATCAAATCCAAGAATTAAAGGCACAATTGGCTAAGGAATTTGATATGAAGGATTTGGGACCTGCAAACAAGATTTTACGGATGCAAATTCACCAAGACAGAAAAGATAGGAAAGTTTGGCTTTCTCAGAAGAATTACTTACTGAAAATCTTGCGACGCTTCAACATGCAAGATTGTAAGCCAATTTCTACCCCTCTTCCTACTAACTACAAGTTATCCTCCAAGATGAGCCCTAGCAGTGAAGAAGAGAGGATGGAGATGTCTCGAGTACAGTATGCATCAGCGGTGGGAAGCCTTATGTATGCCATGATTTGTACAAGACCAGACATTGCACAAGCAGTGGGAGTGGTTAGTAAATTCATGGGAAATCCCGGTGGAGAACATTGGAATGCTATTAAGAGGATCCTTAGATATATCAAAGGGACCTCAGGTGTTGCTTTATGTTACGAAGGATCAGAACTACTTGTCAGAGGTTATGTCGATTCAGATTTTGCAGGTGATGTGGATAAAAGAAAATCTACTACTGGCTATGTATTTACAATTGCAGGAGGGGCAGTAAGTTGGTTATCCAAGTTACAGGATGTTATAACTCTGTCTACTACAGAAGCTGAGTACATGGCAGCCACCCAGGCATGTAAGGAAGCTATTTGGATTAAAAAGGTAATGGAGGAACTCGGGCATAAGCAGCAACAAATTGTTGTGTATTGTGACAGTCAGAGTGCCTTACACGTTGCAAGGAATCCAGCCTTTCATTCCAGGACAAAGCACATAGCCATAAGATTTCACTTTGTTCGAGAAGTGGTGGAAGAAGGAAGTGTGGATATGCAAAAGATTCACACTGATGAGAACCTAGCAGATGTTATGACAAAGCCAGTTAGCGTTGACAAGTTCGCATGGAGTCTATCCTACTGTGGCCTATCGGAAAAGTAAGCTACATGTATGGCAAAGGATAAAGAATAAAGGTGTGAAGATTTGATTAATCTAATCAAAATCTTCAAGTGGGAGATTGTTGAAAAGCCAATAAAAACGGCCACCGTTTTTATTGTCAATAAAACGGCCACCGTTTTTATTGTCATTAAAACGGCCACCGTTTTTTTTCTCTTTTTAATTCTTCTTCCGTTACGCGTTTTCTCCTTCACTTACGCGGTTTTCTTCCCTTATATAAGGGGAGCGTAGGCAGTAGGAAATACACACCACCGAGAGAAAAATAACAAAGAGTGTCCCAGCAGTGTGGGAGAAATTTTTCTCAAATTGTTTCCTTGTTCTTTTGTTGTAATTACTTTATTAGTAAATTACATTCTTTGCCACTGGGTAATGTGTTCTTTCTCATCTTTTATTTTAGTTGTGTGTTCTTATGCTATTATCTAAATCACAACACTGTTCAGTTTTT
>JAENHJ010000424.1:9097500-9396391 GCA_025330945.1 Mucuna pruriens | reverse complement strand
TACAATATAAAATAAGTTGTTTCCCAATGTAAAATAGTTTTGCTATTACTTTTCTACGTTTCAATATTTGTCTATTTCAGTATTTTTAACCTGGTCATATACTTTGAATCACTGATTAATATGAACTATTGACCTTAATCCTTATTTCAATTCAACCATTTCCAACTAGTTAATTGAATTGAATGTAATGAAGGAGGTGTTTTTTTTTTGACTTGATGGTTTTGTTAGGTCTGTTTTTCATTTCATGAAAATATGTACAAATGATTTTTTAATTAACTATTATCTAGGTTTCTTATACAATTCTGGGTATTTTAAAATTTAAATTAAATTTATAAATAAAATGAATTAAAAATAATAGATATATTTACTATTGAGAATGAAAAAATTTTATTTTTACTAGATATGAAGTAATTAAAAAGAAGAGATTTTTTAAAATTGAGAAGAAATAATGAAAATAAATTATTTTATTCAAGATACATGTGTCAAAATTAGACGAATAAAAATTTAATTGGAATTGGGATTGACTAAAATTACAATAATATTATATTTTACTTTGTCAAAAAACAGATATCTTCAATTTAATTTAGTGTATCAAGATTTAAAAATTAAATTGAAAATAAAATTGAATTTGAAATTAATTTATATAGTAATATTTATCAGAAAAAATGAAAAAAAAATTAAAATAATATATTATGTGAAAAAGTCACATAAGTAAATGGGTAAATAATAAAAATAAATCCAAAACACAATCTCTTTTTAAAACGAGAACTTAAATTTGTAACATAAAAGAGAATTATTACTATTACTAAAATAAATTAGAATTTTTTGTAAAAATTTGTTAATTTTTATAATAATTATTTAATAATTCATACTTATAATAATTTTTTTATTGATTAATAGTGTGATAAAAATTATACTAAAATGAAAATTGAAAATTCAATCATGGATACCTAAATGATAATTCACAGGTAGAGAAAGGAGTGTAAATATAAATGATATGATATGATAGAAAGAGAAATAAAAATATTAATGAGATGTTTAATTAAGTTAAGAATAAGTTCTTGTAATTTTTTTTTTATTCTGACATAATTTTTACATGTATATGAATCATTCTTTTTTAAAAATTGATTCTTAACTTATTATAATATATATTTTTTGTATAAATTAGTTGAAAAATAAAAAATAAATTAAAAATTAAAATATTTATTCAAAATTTAGAATTAAAAAATTAAAATAAATATTTAAAAAGATTAATAATTAAAATAAATTTGTATTATAAAATAGAAATTTAAAGTTATAATTTAGCTTGTAACCATCTAATCGTCATCATGAGATATACTATTTTTCCTAATGAAATAGAACAAATATAATTTATCTGAACATAGAAGGTTGGTACTTTTAAAGTAATATCACCTTAAAAACATTCATCTAATTTAATATTTTAAAAAGTTAAAAAAACTTTAAAAGTTGAACTAATTAATATTTTATAAAGTAAATCAGTTAAAATTTTTGCCATTTCTTTTTAAATGAGTCTTTTTACTTATATTATTACATACTAGTAAATTATCCATGTATACCCATGGTTGTGTTGGTAGATTATATATATTGTGGAACAATTTAATCATTCATTTATTATATAAGTAATTATGTAAATAATAATTAATTATTTATAAGTAAATAGATAAATTAGACAGAAATATTATATATAATATATTTATTTTTTCTATATAGTCATGCTTTTGTTGCTTTCTTACCTATTATACCTACTCTTAAGTTATGAAATGTGTGAGGTGTCATCTCAAATGTATGATTTCAATAATATCGATATTTTATGATTAAAGAGGCATTTCTTTCTCTCTATATAAGCTACAAAATTGTAAGAAAAAAAATGAAGAGTCAAATGAACTTATTTATATAACAGACTCTTAGATGGAGATGAAGCACAATGTCCCAACCTATGATTATGCAGTACCTACTTGACATCCAACCTTTTAAGATGCTGAATCCGCAAGCTTTGTAATTAGTATTGTAAAATAAAAATTATTTATATAAGTTAGAAAATGAAACCAAAGCAAAATTAAATTTCAGCTAGATACGTAAGTTAGATAATTGACAGGAAGTTCAAGTAAAAAAAAAAACTCTGTTAACTTTATTACAATTTTTATCTTAAAACATCATCTATTTATAAATTTGATTGGAATTAGATTTTCTTTTATAAACACATCTATTATTATAACTCATATATCAATACTTCTTGAAATTATTATTAAACTCAATATATCATATTTGTATATTACTGTCAAATACACTAAACTATTGAACTTGCTTGAGTTGATTGTAGAGTTAAGAATTTCTTCATTTGAAATTATAAGTTGATATAAGAATACCGATGCACCTCCTTTTTTAATATCTCTCCTATTACATTAAGAATCACGATGACTTCCTACTTTTGATAAATAAATAAATCTGTCTTATTACATTAATAACGACATCACATCTTGAGTAATCATTTATGGTAAAAAGAAAATTCTGGCTATGATTTTTTCATCACAACATTTAAACCTGAACCCTTATTAAAAGTATTTTTTTTAATTGTAAAACAATTTAGTCAATTAACTGCATATAACCGGATTAGAAAAGATATCAAATAATTAACATATATTTATTTATTTAAACAATACTTTTTTTCAAATAATATTAAATATAAAAATATTTACACATTAGTGCTAAAATATTTTTTTATTAATAAAAATTATTATCTACAGAACAACAATACAAGATTGGTAGGTATTTACACTCTAAATTTTTTTTTAAAAATTTCATATAATAATTATGTCATATTTATACTAAATGTATTAGATGGTGTGGTGATTTTATTTTTGTCATATTTATGCTAAATGTACTAGATGACTTTGGTGATTTTATTGTTTATCCACGTGGTCATGAATTTAAGCTTAAATTAATACTTAGATTTTTGAAAAGTTAGATATTAAAGTTACCCTCATGTAAAAGAAAAATACAATAATTAAAATTACAATTTATGTTAAGGTGTCCGTGCTTCTCGACTCCACGTAATTTTAAATTACAATTTTTAAAGTTACCCTCATGTAAAAGAAAAATACAATAATTAAAATTACAATTCACGTGGAGTCGATTCCACGTAATTTTAAAAGAAAAATACAATAATTAAAATTATAATTACAATTAAAATTACAATTTATGTCGAGAAGCACGGACACTTTGACATAAATTGTAATTTTAATTATTGTATTTTTCTTTTACATGAGGGTAACTTTAATATCTAACTTTTCAAAAATCTAAGTATTAATTTAAGCTTAAATTCATGACCACGTGGATAAACAATAAAATCACCAAAGTCATCTAAGTACATTTAGCATAAATATGACAAAAATAAAATCACCACACCATCTAATACATTTAGTATAAATATGACAAAATTATTATATGAAATTTTTAAAAAAAAATTTAGAGTGTAAATACCTACCAATCTTGTATTATTGTTCTGTAGATAATAATTTTTATTAATAAAAAAATATTTTAGCACTAATGTGTAAATATTTTTATATTTAATATTATTTGAAAAAAAGTATTGTTTAAATAAATAAATATATGTTAATTATTTGATATCTTTTCTAATCCGGTTATATGCAGTTAATTGACTAAATTGTTTTACAATTAAAAAAAATACTTTTAATAAGGGTTCAGGTTTAAATGTTGTGATGAAAAAATCATAGCCAGAATTTTCTTTTTACCATAAATGATTACTCAAGATGTGATGTCGTTATTAATGTAATAAGACAGATTTATTTATTTATCAAAAGTAGGAAGTCATCGTGATTCTTAATGTAATAGGAGAGATATTAAAAAAGGAGGTGCATCGGTATTCTTATATCAACTTATAATTTCAAATGAAGAAATTCTTAACTCTACAATCAACTCAAGCAAGTTCAATAGTTTAGTGTATTTGACAGTAATATACAAATATGATATATTGAGTTTAATAATAATTTCAAGAAGTATTGATATATGAGTTATAATAATAGATGTGTTTATAAAAGAAAATCTAATTCCAATCAAATTTATAAATAGATGATGTTTTAAGATAAAAATTGTAATAAAGTTAACAGAGTTTTTTTTTTTACTTGAACTTCCTGTCAATTATCTAACTTACGTATCTAGCTGAAATTTAATTTTGCTTTGGTTTCATTTTCTAACTTATATAAATAATTTTTTATTTTACAATACTAATTACAAAGCTTACCGGATTCAGCATCTTAAAAGGTTGGATGTCAAGTAGGTACTGCATAATCATAGGTTGGGACATTGTGCTTCATCTCCATCTAAGAGTCTGTTATATAAATAAGTTCATTTGACTCTTCATTTTTTTCTTACAATTTTGTAGCTTATATAGAGAGAAAGAAATGCCTCTTTTAATCATAAAATATCGATATTATTGAAATCATACATTTGAGATGACACCCTCACACATTTCATAACTTAAGAGTAGGTATAATAGGTAAGAAAGCAACAAAAGCATGACTATATAGAAAAAATAAATATATTATATATAATATTTCTGTCTAATTTATCTATTTACTTATAAATAATTAATTATTATTTACATAATTACTTATATAATAAATGAATGATTAAATTGTTCCACAATATATATAACGACCAACACAACCATGGGTATACATGGATAATTTACTAGTATGTAATAATATAAGTAAAAAGACTCATTTAAAAAGAAATGGCAAAAATTTTAACCGATTTACTTTATAAAATATTAATTAGTTCAACTTTTTAAAGTTTTTTTTAACTTTTTAAAATATTAAATTAGATGAATGTTTTAAGGTGATATTACTTTAAAAGTACCAACCTTCTATGTTCAGATAAATTATATTTGTTCTATTTCATTAGGAAAAAATAGTATATCTCATGATGACGATTAGATGGTTACAAGCTAAATTATAACTTTAAATTTCTATTTTATAATACAAATTTATTTTAATTATTAATCTTTTTAAATATTTATTTTAATTTTTTAATTCTAAATTTTGAATAAATATTTTAATTTTTAATTTATTTTTATTTTTCAACTAATTTATACAAAAATATATATTATAATAAGTTAAGAATCAATTTTTAAAAAAGAATGATTCATATACATGTAAAAATTATGTCAGAATTAAAAAAAAAATTACAAGAACTTATTCTTAACTTAATTAAACATCTCATTAATATTTTTATTTCTCTTTCTATCATATCATATCATTTATATTTACACTCCTTTCTCTACCTGTGAATTATCATTTAGGTATCCATGATTGAATTTTCAATTTTCATTTTAGTATAATTTTTATCACACTATTAATCAATAAAAAAATTATTATAAGTATGAATTATTAAATAATTATTATAAAAATTAACAAATTTTTACATAAAAATTCCTAATTTATTTTAGTAATAGTAATAATTCTCTTTTATGTTACAAATTTAAGTTCTCGTTTTAAAAAGAGATTGTGTTTTGGATTTATTTTTATTATTTACCCATTTACTTATGTGACTTTTTCACATAATATATTATTTTAATTTTTTTTTCATTTTTTCTGATAAATATTACTATATAAATTAATTTCAAATTCAATTTTATTTTCAATTTAATTTTTAAATCTTGATACACTAAATTAAATTGAAGATATCTGTTTTTTGACAAAGTAAAATATAATATTATTGTAATTTTAGTCAATCCCAATTCCAATTAAATTTTTATTCGTCTAATTTTGACACATGTATCTTGAATAAAATAATTTATTTTCATTATTTCTTCCTCAATTTTAAAAATCTCTTCTTTTTTAATTACTTCATATCTAGTAAAATAAAAATTTTTCATTCTCAATAGTAAATATATCTATTATTTTTTAATTCATTTTTATTTATAAATTTAATTTAAATTTTAAAATACCCAGGAATTGTATAAGAAACCTAGATAATAGTTAATTAAAAAAATCATTTGTACATATTTTCATGAAATGAAAAACAGACCTAACAAACCATCAAGTCAAAAAAAAAAAAAACACCTCCTTCATTACATTCAATTCAATTAACTAGTTGAAATGGTTGAATTGAAATAAGGATTAAGGTCAATAGTTCATATTAATCAGTGATTCAAAGTATATGACCAGGTTAAAAATACTGAAATAGACAAATATTGAAACGTAGAAAAGTAATAGCAAAACTATTTTACATTGGGAAACAACTTATTTTATATTGTATATAATTTTAAGGAATATGATTATATAAGAATACATGTGTGCCGGTAAAGGAGTCTTGTATAACTATAGGAGTGTTTGATAGACGTTCGAATGAGATGAACATAAGAGATGAACATAACATTTTCTATTAGTATTTTACATTTAGTTTTTTTTTAAACATAACTACTTTATTATTATCTTTTGTTCAATAGTTGAGACAGTGAGATTTTATATTCTTCAAACCATCCCCTTCACCAAAAATTGTTGTGGTACTCTAGTTTTGTCTGAGGGATAAAAGATAGGTCTAATTGGCTGAGGTGTAGGGTCTACGGTTGACTTAAGACCAAAAAGATCAAAAGATAAGAAAAATTTATGGAAGGAAAGAAGAAAGGCTTAGAGGCTCCACATTGAGCAAAACACTATGAAACAAATAATGCAATGTGGGGAAGAGACCCACGAAAGACCTCTGCCTCCAACACCAAAAGAGCGACAGAAACCTGCACCCGGAAGGGCATGATAAGAGACAAACCACGGTCCTTCATCACCACATTAAATGAAAAGTGTCCAAAGGATCCTGAGGAAGCACCGCGACATTAAATGTGTCTGGGAAGAATGTCACCGCATTGATTAGAAGAGATTGGCTGAAGATATCCAAGATAGGGACCTAAGAGAGGAAAGAGCCTATAAAAGGGCCCAAGATGAAAGAATGAGGGGGCTTTTTGGAGGGGAAAAGGAACGAGAAAAGGAGGAGAGAAAATAGGAAAGGAGGAGAGAAGAGAAAAAGGAAGACTCAAGAAGAAAGGATAGTAGAAAAGTGGTGGTTTCTACGAATTGGAGATCAACGTGGGTAGATCAATCCAATGAAACAATACCATCCCAGCTGGATACCAGGTAAGTCTACTCAAACCCCACACCTTCACCCATGCATGAACTTGAATTCCCGTGGTAATTTTTCAGTAAAGATAATACTGAATCTGTCTGACACGGGTCTTCTCGGCCTTTCAGTCAAGCCAACATGTAGTCAGCACCACATGCGGGCCGAATAGGTTTCGGCCCGCCCTTCCCATGGTTCCAAAAGACTCCTAGCTACAAAACTATGTAAACTTTGATTTTTCTATATAAGAAGAGATACGTAGGAGCAGGGGAATCTCTCTTGTCAAGTTCATCCCCCATCATTCCCTCATGTGTTTATACCAAATACCATTCCATTAGGCCTTCATACAAATAAAAAAATAGACATCAATGAGAGTTTTTGTTAGGTACATGCATTTAGCTAAGGTAACTATCAGCTGATAAACGTGGGAGATGCACTGTTTCTCACGTAACCGACCCCCAAACTCCATTTCTCTGATCCAAACTCCAGCCTTATCCAAACACTGTCTAGTTCATGGTTTCCTGGCCTTTCTTCCCAATAAAAACATCGGTGATGGCTCTTATCCTCCTTGGTGAGGTTGTGAGTTCGTCGCTACAAGTGTGGACTTGCATTTAGTGACAAACCTAGAAATTTTTTGTAATAGAGAAAAGATAATAAGTCTTAATATAAAAAATTAACATAATGAAAGTTAAATAATAAAAAAAAGTATAAATAGAAAAAAAGTAAGGTAAGTTTGATTAGTCTAAACAGTGAAGTGTAAGATTTGAAATTTAAATTTTGAATTTGAATTCAATACATATATTTTTTTTAACGTAATTCAATTATGACTCGATCTAAGTTTAATGTGTAAGAAATATAAGAAAATTGATGTAATTTGGAAAACTTTTAAGAATAAGCATACTTTATTATGGTAATAATAAAAATGCAAGTGCATGTATTATACCCAAAGGATTTGACATGTTAGTTTTAAAAGAGTGTTTTATGTAGTTTAGACAATCAATTTTAAAAAATCTTTGTGTAGTGAAAAGAAAAAGTAGAAAAAGTAAAAGTGTAAATGAGAAGAATTGGTTTTAGTCTTTTTGAATTAAGAGAGTTTTTGTTTGTTTTATGCTTTTCCCCCTAAACCTTAGTTTTTTTTTTTTTTTTTTTGAATTAAGAGTTAGCACAAACTACACATCATAACTCTTTAAAATAATTTAACTACTCATACACATGATAAAAGAGAAGAAAACTAAAAATGGAGATAAACAAATAAATAAAGAAAACCGAAAACTCATAGAGGTCAAGGGCTTTGCTCCTCCATTTTGTATTGCATTTTTAGTCTTTCCAATGCCTTCATATACCTTTTAGGGAGCCTCAGAATCGAGAGAAACACTAGAAGAATGAATCATTCGGTGTTGGGGAGTGCGGTATGTAATGGCGTATGTTGGGATGTCTCTTTCTAGATTCTTGACTACCTTCTTTTATACTATGTAAAGTACGTCTCTTCAGTAAGTTTGCACGATTGTGCACAATTAAGCACGATCGTACTATCTACCTTTCATGATGGTGTACGAGCATGCACAAGAAAGTACGACTATGTTGCATGTTTTTGTGTAGGTGCACGTGCATGCTTAAAGTTGGAATGATTCTAGAGTAAGCATGAACATGTTTTGCATTGCACAACCATGTTGCATAATTCTAAGAAAAACACAAGCGTATTTGGAGTTACACAGTCGTGTTAGTATTATGTGTCTTCCTTTTTTTGAATCAAAAATTATGATTTGGTTGCATTTTTTTTTCCTTTTTTTTTTTTTTTTGCTTATGAGCCTATATTGCATTAATATAAAAATAAATAAATTATGCGTGATATATATCAAAAAAAATATTAAAAATTATACCTAAAAAATGTAACATTAATATACAAAATATCAATTTATCAAAAATCAAACTTAAACTTCATTTTAAAAAATTCAAATTTAATTTGATTTTTTGAAGACTACTGCAATCCCACGACTTGTCTTGTAACTTATTTTTTTCACATATAATTTGAACAGCTTAACATAATAATAGCATAATAAAGATGTTGATATAGTTTCTTGATAAATATAGCTGTTTTTGGAATAAGTGATTATTAAATCAACAAAAATACAAATGGTTGTCATTTATTTTAATTTATCTCTTAATTAATTGAAATACTTTTAAATTTAAATTATAATTATCTTAATTAAAAATTTGATTATTATTTTAATTTTTCTCCCATGATGTATTTGTAAAAGAATAATCAAATCTATTTAATTAAAATAATTATAATTTTTAAAATTTTAAAATATTTTAATCAATTAAAGACCAAATTAAAGCATATAATTATTTTATTACTAAATAAAAAATATGACATTATAGCAACTTAATAATTATTAATTTGAAAAATAATCGTTACAAAACCTCTAAAATTTATAAAAGTACTTTAAGAATATTAAAATGAGCGAGGACACGTGTTATTTATGTTCAACTTCCATTTATTTGTAGGAGTGGACATTATATATATTTTTAAGTAGTCCAACGTCTTAAATAAAATCTAGTACATAGACTTAATTTACTTAGCCTGAAAAGTTAGTATGAAGAAAAACAAAAGTGATTTTATGGTGAAGTTTTGTTGTTGATAAGTTGGTATACTACCAACTTTACTTATATTGACCGTTTTTTTACCTTAATAGTAACACATATACGTTATTTTTTTAATTTTGTAAGGTAGTCCGTATATTTTATTATTAATGTCCTGGTCGGTCATGCGGCTAGATGTCCATACGAAAGGACAGTCACACCGCCTCCGTACGGTCAGAGCAGAGGCGACACACGTCTGACGTGTTGGGGTATTCGTCTAGTAGTGACGCCTCTTCCTATGACACTGTCTGGTGTAAGGTAGGACAAGGGGGGACTTATACGAATCAATGGAAGGAATCATCTTGGAATTTCGAGATTGAGAGTTCGAGGAATCGATGGAAGGAATCATCTTGGAATTTCGAGATTGAGAGTTCGAGGAGTTCTGAGAGAGAACATTGGCGTTCACCATGGAACAAATAAAACTAATTCCGACGATCAACAAGAGTGGAGACAGCGATACCACAAGTTAGGACAATGTCGATAACCAGGAATCAAACAAGCTCCACCAATGATGGAGAGGAAGATATTTTGTAGAGGTTGCTCAGCTGTAGCCTCCCTTTAGGCGCGCATTGATGAGCAATCTTGACTCAGTTATAAAACACATTTTGAAGTAAATAAAACACATTTTAAAGTAAAAGTTGTTTCAGTTATAAAAAAACATATAGGAAAAATCATAAGTATACAATTATCATGAAGTAATATTTTTTCAACAATCATAGTCAGGGATTATGAGTTTGATTTCATAATTATTACAATTTAAAGAAAGTTGAATTTAAAAGAATTAATTATAAGAAAAAATATTTTATTCAATTTTTTTAAATAACAGTAGTTATGAAAACCAAAAGAGGAAGTCCCAACGTTGGTTATTCATGGATAATTTTTCAAAGATCTACGTGGATTACGATTTCACAATTATTAAAAGAAATCAAATTTAAATGAATTAGTTAGAAGAAGAAAGATTTGAGTCAAGATAAGGTTAGTTAAAAATTTAAATTCAAATGAGAAACAAACAAGCAGTAAATTTTGGAAAATTTAATATTGAAAAAGTTTTCAAGATTGGAATTGACAGTGTGACTTCCTAGTTACCTAATCTTTTTATCTAAATGTTCTTATTGGTTTTCTTTGAAGGTATATTAACTTAAGGTAACATTCGTTCCGTTTCACGATAAAGAGGTGTATCTAATTGAATTGACTTATATTTTTCTAGTAATTATGTTCAATTAGGTTCACTAATTTCTTCAAAGGATTAAAACTATGATAGAGACCCAACCAACAAAGCCAAAGACCCTTTGCGTGACACTGGAGGTTCCATGACTAAGCCCAAAACCAATATGATGAAACAATCTTTGCAAGACCTAAGTGTAGAAAAAAAAATGGAAAGTTTGATAGCCGATGGAAGAATGAAAAATTTGATAACTGGTGGAAAAATAGAAAATTTGATGGCTGATGAAAATGGAAAGATTGATAGCTGGTGGAAAATGGAAAGGTCATTTATGGTCAGATATAAAAGGTTAGTAGAGATTTATAACGAATGAGATTTTATGCCAATTAAAATATTAATGGGTATTAACTTCAGGATTGCCTAACTAAACTTGTAAATAAACTCTTGTAAGCAACCAAGAAAGACAAAATTTAGAATTTGAATAAAATTTATGTTTTCTCCATTGTGAGAGCTTTTTCTTTGTTCTTAAGAAGCTTTATAGTATTGGTTCTACCGGCAGGTCGGTCGCAATTAAGGTCATGTTTTTTTGATAACTTTGGTTCTACCGGTAGATTGTGGTTAGGGTCAAGTTCCTCATTTACCTAATTTCAAGACGGTCCTATTTTAAATCGCATCATTTGGTATCAGAGCTTCAGTTCTTGAAATCAAGTGTTATCTATCCTTTACTTCTCTATCCTTTACTTCTTTATCTTTTACTTCTCTATCTTTTTCTATTCTCTAGATTAAAAAAAAATATATGTTCTTTCTTTCATTATTTCTCCTATTGTGTCATTTTGATTTATTCTGGTTTCTTGCTCTCCATTTGCAAGCTTTACTGCTTGATTGAGTTGGTTGGTTGTATGCACAAATATTTTCTCTTGATTGAACACTCTTGTACATCTATTTGATTATAGTGAATTATTTTTTTGGTCTGGACGATCCGTGGTTTTTATCTCTCATGTTGAGGGGTTTTTTCACGTTAAAAATATTGGTGTCTTTTGCGTAATTCTTCTCATTGTTGTTATCATTCTTGTTTGTGATTACTGCTTAGCGATTTTTGCAAATTAGGGGATATATATCTGCTGCATTGTTACACCATTGCATGTGTCTTATTGCTTTTCTCCATCACATTCCAACCAGTGGTCATTTTATAGGGTTATCTGCATGTATTAATATAGTTAAGTTTACCTCATTAATGGTTAATTATAAAACTAGGAAGATGAATGGATAAAAGTCCACATTTAATTTCAAATAAAATAAGAAGGTAAAAAGAAAATGTCATAATGTATCAACTTTCCTAATCTAACTATAAAAAATGTCATAATGTCATAATGTATCAACTTTCCTAATCTAACTATAAAAAATGTCATTATCATACATGATTATAGTTGTCAAGTAGTGTTAAGGATATTAAAATGTCTAATAACACACCTGTTAACTATGTATATAAATATAGTTAATTTTATGTCATAAAAGATTAAGAGGAAATGAATAAGATTGTATAAAATAATTAATGTCATTAATGGTGTCATGGAATTATTAATAGGAAATTCACAACATCATTTTATACAATGGAACATATGTTATTATACAAGTATCATATAAGATAGAATCTATTAATCATCTATTCCACACAATTAATCACTATCATTTAGAGAGTTAACATACAAAATTACTTAATTAAGTATTAAGTTAACAAATTTAATCACTCACACTAATAGAGCTAACCTACTTTCAATAACCCTAAAACATAAACAACACTTAATTTCATACTACAAGAAACTTACATATTTCATGTCTTCTAACAAGATAAGAATTGAGTTAGTATGCAAAAAAGCACATCATAAAAAAATGAGCTACTAGAGATAAGAAAGATAAATTCTCTCTCACGCATACACTCTTACAAGATAATCGAGAAGAATTAAAGGAAATTTTATTTATCACACTTTATTGTATACAATTGAACATATGTATTTATACAAGTATCATATCAAATATAATTTATTAACCTTCACTCAACAAAATTAACTACTCACATTAACAGAGTTAACACATATTCAAAATTACTTTATTAATCATTCATATAACAGAGTCAATCAATCGCACTAACAAAGTTAACCACATGCACTAACAAACTCAACTCATTTTGAATGGTGAACATCACTTGATTTGATCTTGCAATAACCTTACATATCCAGTGACTTCTAAAGATAAAATTTGTGTTAGTTTGCAAAAGAAAAAAAGAAATTACAAAAAATGGAACTATTGAAGATAAGACAAAAATTCACACACACTCACTCACAAGATAAATGAGATGAATTAGAAAAAATTTTATTCACTACACCTTTTTACATACAATTGAATATATCTATTTATAAAGGTCTCATATTAAATAAAATCTAATAAGTCTTCACTCAATAGAATTAATCATTCACATTAACAAAGTTAACTCACTTACATAATTACTTTATTAATCATTCATTTAATAGAGTTAACCATTCAGACTATGAAGATTAACATACTTTCAATAATCCTACAAAACAAACATCATTTAATATGATCATATGCATAAACCTTACATATATAGTGGCTTCTAACAAAATAAAAGTTATGTTAGTATACAAAAAGATGAACTTCACAAAATCTTGAGCTATTAGAGATAAGAGACAAAACTCTCACACACATAAGACAATTGAGAAAAATTATAGAAAATTTTATTCATCACACTTTGTTGAATATAATTCAACATATGTATACAAGTCTAATATTAGGTACAATCTATTAACCCTTCATACAATAAAATTAACCACTCACACTAATAAAGTTAAGTCACTTACAAAGTTACTTTATTAACCATTCACTTAAAAAAATTAACCACTCGCACTAACAAAGTTAATCCGCTTTGAATTATTCTATAATAGGAACATCACTTAATTTGATCTTGTGAGCATCTTACATATCCAATGGCTTCTAACCAAATAAAATTTTTACAAAAACAAAGCACGTCACAAAAACATTAGCTATCAAATCCAATAACAACAAATCATAAATCTATCAAACCAAAATAGCATGTAGATACCTTACTTATACCCTCTAAGAACCAAGGAAAACAAAATGAGATTTCTTAATTGTTCATCTTTACCTTTGCTAATTTTTGGGACTTGACATTTGTACTTGTCATCAGCTTCAATATGAACAAGTCCTTCCCAACTTTTCTCTCAATATGGCTTAGACTCCCGTAAACCACACCAAAATGTTTTCTTTCACCATACCCATTGTTCATCTAGTCATGCAAGTTCAAACTAATTATAAAATCTCAAATGAATACACATATAGTAACAAGAGGGTTTGTACATTATTACAACCAAATTGATAGCACCATTTTAAAGCAATTCAAATGTCATATTCAAATACAATAATCAACTCCAACTATAATATAATCAAAACACGTATATCTAATGTTAAGCTCAAACCACTTCACGTCGACACACAATTTCTAATCCTAAGCATCATCAAACGAAAATCAAACCTCAACAAAATTTTCAAAA
This sequence comes from Mucuna pruriens, assembly GCA_025330945.1. Lineage (NCBI taxonomy): Eukaryota > Viridiplantae > Streptophyta > Magnoliopsida > Fabales > Fabaceae > Mucuna > Mucuna pruriens. Next base: position 9,381,847 of record JAENHJ010000424.1, on the reverse strand, counting down.
AAAAAAAATGATAATCAAATATTGAAAGAAAAAAATACAAAGAAACATAAATATGAAATTAGGTTAACATATCCTCAAGATTCCAACATGTTAAGCAAAAAATGTTTTTGTATACGAGAGAGAATAATCCAGATTCCACAATGTAATCACATAAAAGGTCAATTCAAAAAATGAAAACGAAAAGCAAATAAAAAATACAAATAAAAAACAAATACAAACACACAAAGAAAATACGAGTATAAAATCGCAAACAAAAGACGAGTCCAATAAACGAAAGGCAAATCAAAAGATTCATATATAAGACAAATCGAAAAACACAAACAAAAGAAGAATTCAAAAACTTAAACAAAAGTTCAATAAAAAAAACAAAACAAACAATATTACCATATAGATAGCGATACTCGTAACCACCATCATAATGTTGGTGCAGCGCTCAAACATCATTGTTATGTTGGGGTTTTAGTAGGCCTCCAAAATCTAAAAAGTCACAATTTAAAAATGCACCGAACTCATTTTTTATATCATGACTAAAGTGCAACTATGTTAAAAATTCAAAAAAGTAATGTCAAACAAGTCATAGTAATGGTGGACCGGTGTACCCCTAAATAACATAAAATCACCCGAAAAAAAAAAAAAAAAGCCCAAATCTCAAATGAATTACTTTAGCTATATTCTTAATTGACGTAGAACATCTTAGTACTAAGAAAGAGTTTCTAATAGTTAGGAATAATGAAAATGCAAGGACATACGGGTATCTATATATCTTAGAATTTTTAACGCATTGAAACTTTTTCTATGCCAAAGTTTTCATTTGATTGACATATAATAATTTTATATGAACTAAAAATATTATTATATGATATAGATACATATATATTATTAATATTAGTATCAGTATATTAAAAAATAAATTATTATATAATAATTATCATAAAATAACACAGATACTGAAATGTCTTGTTATTCCGATCCATAAGTACATCGCAGAAAACACGGTGTTATGAAGTACTTTGTTATAGATGTCTAAAAAAGTGAAATCAAATATTATTTTTATTTAAAAACAGAAAATAAAATACTATCTGTCACTGAAATCACTAAAAAAAATGTTTGATATTATTCCCTAATGCATAGGGAAAGAAATTAAAAATAAAAAACTCCTCCATCAAGTATCTTTATCAGCCTTCCAATTCCGAGGTTGGTTTTGAATATATTAAAATCAGCCACAGCAGAAAGGGGGGCATGAAAAAGTTTTTGAACAGCGAAATAGGACCCAACAGTTGGTTCCATTAGCCACCAGGGCCCTCCAATTTGAATTATTTGTAACCAGCAGCTTCCTTGTTCTGGTCCACACAAAGGAACAAGCATCGGATATGATGAGTTATACTCGTAAGAAGAGAATTAGACAACCGCTTATTCTAGTTCAACCCCAGGCTTCATTGTCTCAGCACAAAGTGCCAAATGATCCTCAAATCATAGATTAGTGTTGGCACGTACGCAATGTTATACATGTGTGCATTTTCTAACAAGTCAAGTTGAACTTAAATGTCTCTCCATGACATAATAACAAAAATGAACATAAAAATATAAAGGTATGTTAGAATTTATAATTTGTAGACATAACATCTATATTGCTATGTTTAGTAAATACTAAATACGCCGGTTCCTTAGGCACCACTTGTAAGTGTGTAGGGCCACTCTACAACCAACTTATGGTGGCTGTTCTGCTGAAGCATTTTGGGTCCAATAATAGGTACCACTTGTATATGCGTAGGCCCGGTGAGAAAGCGACAAGCTTATTTTTTTACATAGGAGGGATTTTCAGGGCATTTATCATTTTATCAATGCTCTACAATGCTTTCAGATTTCAGTGAATGTCATCCATAAAGATGAGCCTCACATAATTTCTCCCATTTTTCTCTACTCTGGCATATGAGTATTTGCTTTTCAATTAGCCTCATTTCTTAAAATATATTATCAACATGAAATGCGCTGGAAATCAGCAAGATTCAGGGGGAAATAGACCAGTTATTTTAAACGAGAAACATTGCAAGCAATCTACTTTAGTAGGCTTCATTTCCCTTTGCATCTGTAAATAGTGAGAGAAAAAGGATCTGAAATCTGAACCTGATTTTGGTTAAATATACTAGTTAAAAAGTGGTTGTTGTGACATTCTGATTGATGCTTGGAACGTTACTCTCTTGAACTGGCCTTCCCAATTTCCAATTCCAAATTAAGGTGATAAATTCTCGGAGCTAGTATGAAGCACTAGAAATCCAAATCCATTGCAACACCTCATGGATTGACATGGAATTTGCATTATTATTTTCTCATTACTCGCAATAAAGAATGAAAATAAGTAAAATACAGTTTAGTTATGCAGCAATGTGCCAAGACATTCGAACATGTACACTTCATTTACTATTTAAATTAAACTAGCCTTACAATACAACATTTGGACATACAAATACAGTGGCATCTAATGCTCCAGTCAAGGAGCAAACCTAAAATAGCTAGACAACTCTTGAGGGAAAAAGAGAGAAAATTTTAACATACACACAACCTAAAAAAGAACAATGAGAAGAAGTATCTATTATCTTCTGTCATTCTTCTGGTACCTTAATTAATGCAAACATTCAATTTTTTTTTCTCACATGTATCATTATTGGGAAATACTTATATTCGAAACATAGTTAGATAATAAATTGAACACTTTTTTAATCAAAATTCAAACATTGGTTCACCGTATAGTGGGAAATTAGGCTCTTCCGCCAAAGCCAAACCCCCTTGATGCAAACATTCATTATCTGAATGTATGTTAAGGGCAGACTCAGAAAGTGCTCGTTGTTGAAATTCAGATTTAGTGTGTGTAGATTGGCAAGATGAAGAAGCAGATTCCTCCATCATCAAATTCTGCAACGCGGGTCTCAACTCAGAATTACAAAACTTCTCATACTCTGCCTTATCCCTCCCTTTTCTTGACCTCCACCACCACCAAGGAAGGAGTCAACTCAAAAATCTCAGCAGCAATGGTCAAAGGCCCCTTCACACCTTCCCTACAACCCTCCAAGCTTACCCTGCAATCTTTCTTCCTCACAGTGAAACTAACCAACTGAGCAACCTCCTCCAATTTAGATATAATCTTAGACACAGGAGCAGAAGACACAAACCTAGCCTCATCACCCTTTTCCTCAAACAACCCAGAGAGATCAAAGCCCTGAGAAAACGATATGATGTCAAACGCATTCAAACTCGCAGGCCTTGGCAACGAAGCAGTACTATTATTCTTCCTCCTAATTTCAACCTCAGAATCTGATGTTGCTAAATCATCATCATGATCATCACCATCATGGTGCTGCAGCTGCACCTTATCATCAAAACTACAAACTCTATCATCCTCAACATAAAACTTTATCTGTTTAAAGCCCTTCTTGAACCAGCGGTTCTCCATGATTTCAGGAATAGAAATCCTGGTTTGAGGGTTAGTATCAAGGAGTCTAGAGAGAAGTTTAGTAAGTTCTGGGGAAAACCACCTAGGACAGCGAAACTCACCCCTGTAAATCTTCTTATACATGGCCATAACATTACGATCATGAAAAGGCAAATAACCGGCCATCAAAACGAACAAAACAACCCCACAAGACCAAATATCAACCTTGGCACCGTCGTACCCTTTCCGTGCCAAAACCTCGGGAGCAACGTAAGCAGGTGTCCCACAAAAGTGTGGAACAGCCCGTCTTGCCTAATCTGATCGGACACGGCACTGAGGCCGAAGTCGGAGACTTTAAGGTTTCCGTCCTCGTCGAGCAACAAGTTCTCGGGCTTGAGGTCCCTGTGGAACACGCCGCGAGCATGGCAAAACTCCACCGCCGAGACTAACTGTTGGAAGTACTTCCGCGCAACCTCTTCCTTGAGCCTTCCCTTGGCGACCTTGTTGAAGAGCTCGCCGCCGCGGACGAACTCCATGACGAAGTAGATCTTGGTCTTGGTGGCCATGACTTCGAATAGTTGGACGATGTTGGGGTGGCGGACGCGGCGGAGGATGGAGATCTCGCGCTTGATGTGGGACACCAGACCGCTCTTCAGGATCTTGTCCTTGCTTATGATCTTGATGGCCACACCTTCCCCAGTTTTGATGTTCCGCGCATGGTGGACTGATAACTGTTCTTTTATGCTGTCGTTTTCAACACATTATCAGATAACTAAAGCTAACTATAGTATAGGCAACCCTAGATCATTCTTCTCAAGGACACAGTGTGCTCAGTTGTGAATTCGTGTTTAAGTGGAGCAAAGTAAAATCTGAGAAGTGAAGTGATGACTCTTCTCGGCCTGGCCGAGTTGCTCTCGGCAGAGACTGAGCCGAGATGATCTCGGTGGAGATGATCCGGCTTGGTCTCGGCTGAGTTCAGACAGACACTACAGAGACGGACTATCTCTGTTTCAGACTAAAAGCAATAAACAGGGGGTTTGGAATGCAATAAACAGAAAGTAAACTAAGACTAAGAATGCAGTAAACTTATACTACTATTACCAGTATCTATTATTATTATTATTTAACTGTGTTTATACTTGGATCCATTAGTCAAGTCCAGTCCAGGTTCCAATCTTCAGTTCACAGTCCATATCAGCCTTGGGTAGTCTTATGACGATCGTCAAACATTCGTCCATTGCCATACCGAGGATTTATGCAATCGCTACCTCATCAGTTGGCAGGGATTAAGTTCAGAGCTGATATTAGGCTTTCAATTAACAATCGCTAAATGATTACCTACTGAATTAGTTAAACCAGTTCCAATCGGCTTAGCTTAACATTGTTCACAATTTAATTGCAATCGCGGATTAAATCATGAATTAAAGTAGAGGAAGAGAGTGAAGATAGGAATTGCAGAATGAAATTGATTAACAGAAATGAAATACAAACACAGTGGTTTTGAATTCAGGTGGATCCATCTTCCATGACAATCGCCACGGTTGATGGTGGTGGTTCACCTCCGTTAGCCTAAGCGCTGAGGATCAGTTCCACCAGAGTGCGTCAGTAGTCTGATCGGTCCCCTCTGGTAAACTTCCAGCTTCCCAGTCTTAGACCTGCACTTCCTCAATCGAGAGAAGCACCAATGCAACACCGTGTGCCACCAGTAATGGAGGAGCGAGAGCGAGAGAAATGAAGTAAATGATGTGCGAAAAGAGTGAATTCAAAGACATGTAAACAGTGCACAACTCCTCCTATATATACACGAGCTGTGATGAGCCAATCCTAACGAATCCTAACAAAATTACAATGTGAATGTCCTATTCTACCCCTATGCAGATCTTCTCACGTGACATGGCAGATTTCCTAGGAGTGACCTGGCAGATGAGTTGAAGCTGAGGTGGCCTCCAAGCTGGATAGCTGATGTAGACAATACACTTGGGCCACTCTTCACTGGGCCGCTGGGCTACAAGTCAAGGATTGCCGAGACGATTCTGACTCGGCCGAGATGGAGCCGGTCTGGCCGGGACGACTTCATCTCGGCCGGGACTCTTCTGTTGACCTTTGGTCAACTCGGCTTGATTCTTCTATTGACTTTGGTCAACTCGGCTTGACCTGCAGAAGAAGGAGTGATACTATTTAATTAGCTAAGAAATCTAAATTAGCACAGATTTGTATTTTCCCTGTATTTAAGCCCATAAAATGAATCTTAGCTAACAGTCCATCCTTACGTACAAAATAGTCTTACAAACCTCCTTCTTAGGTGTCTAAAAGGTGTATAAATTGTGACTCATCATACCCCCACACTTACCCTTTTGCACTCCTGGGCAAAATAAAATGAAAATCACAAGGGGAGTTTTTAAAGATAGAAGAGAATTTTTCACTTGGCTTCCTTCAGTTTGACCGAGACAGAGTCGGCACTTATTCACTCTGAGCTTGAGATGCTCTATCAATGTGAAATTACTCCTTCTGCGCTCTAGGCAAATTAATGACCTGCAAACAGGAAAAGGTAACCAAGAGTGACAGAGGTTTTATTCAGACAGAGCACTCTTTTACTTCTCTCGTGCTTGGGCTTGTATTTACACTCAACATTCATGGAACTGAAATTACCACATCTTGACAAAGCTCTCTTCTTACACCTGCAAAAACACGCACAGTTATGATCACTAGGACTTCTTTTTGGCTTGTAGCGAGGCTGGGTCATAGGTAGGATAAAATATGGGAAAACTGATTTCAGGACCCATGAGGAATAGAGGAGCAATGGGGAGTAAGTTTTTATCAGCCTGAGGGTAACTCAGGATGTGCCAATTTCTCCTTCTTGCTGCTACTAGCTTATTTTCTTTTCTTTCTCCTTTCTTTTCTTTTTTCTTATAAAACACATTTATGCAGCTGCTTTCTTTCTTTATTTGCTTCAGCTCAGATTTTCAGCTGCTGCTTCCACTTTTTCTTTTTCTTTCTTTTGCTCGCTTTTATCTCTTTATTGCTCATTGAGCCTTGGAGAGTGTTGAACAACTTTTTGCTTCCTGGAGTTCCCCCACACTTGATCATGACTTACTCCCAAAACAATTCCAAAGCTCCTCTGCTCCCATAGGGTGAGGTTAATTCATGGTTTTTCTGGCCTTGGCTTGTAGTGAGCTGTCAAAAAGAATGGTTAGATTAGGCTCAAATGGGGAAACAACAGATGCATTTGTTCAGGTAGGCTTTATTTGGCTCAGGGCTCATAAGAAACATGACCTAGATCATATCATTCCTGTATGTGAAAACAGTTGTATCCAAAGAGTTGAGCCAAAATGCAGAATATACAGTTATCATGAATGCAAAAATCACACTAGAGAACAAAAAGAGAATGGCAAGATGTAAGCCATCCATATTTACAAGGGCTCAAGATCTCACACAGGTTGTATCAGCTTTGACTCAAGGTTTCCTATTTAGATTCTCAGTCAACTACTGACTAGAGCACAAATATTTCATTCCCCTCAAGCTAGAGAATTCTCTTGCCAAAGTTGCAGAGTTACTCCTACTGTCTTTTTTGAACTTTCAGAAGCCAATTCAAAAACTCTTTTCAAGACAATTTTATTATTGACAATCCATTCGGAATTCTGTTCAGGAGGAAAAACAAACTAAAAGATTTTAAATTCTGCCAGGCCGAATGTATTCCGGATCCGGCCGAGATGGCACAGAACCAGAATGGACTCGGCTTGGGCAGTTTTTATTTGAAAAACGTGAGATTTGAAAAATTCTAAAAATGAAATGAAACACGCAATTGAAAGGAAGTAACAAAGTAATTTAAACTAGCAGACTTAAAACTAACAGAGAATTAAAACTAGCAGAGTTCAGGATGATGGGAATAGAAACAGAAAAACAGAGCAATTGGAATGACTGTGATCATCCCCCCCCCCACACTTAATATTTGCATTGTCCTCAATGCAAGGGAGGGTCATCTGGTGCTGCTGGTTCCATCAATGATATGCTCTCCATTTCATGAATGATTGACGTTGGACCTTCATGGAATGGCTTAATTTGGTGCCCATTGACCTGGAAGGTGCTGTTGTTGTGTTCATCTTTTAGCTGTACTGCACCATGGGGAAACACATTAGTGATAACAAAAGGTCCATCCCATCTAGAACGTAGTTTACCTGCAATGAGCTTAAGGCGTGAGTTAAACAGGAGGACTCTCTGGCCAACTCGAAATTCTTTTCTTAGGATCTGCTGGTCATGGAATCGCTTGATTTTCTGCTTGTAGATCCTAGAATTTTCATATGCTTCCAAGCGGAGTTCATCTAACTCTTGCAGCTGAAACTTTCTCTGTTCTCCAGCTTGGTCATAGGCCGGATTGCACTGCTTAACAGCCCAGTATGCTTTGTGTTCTAGCTCCACAGGAAGGTGACAGGCTTTACCGAAAACAATCCTATAGGGAGACATCCCGAGAGGTGTCCGGTAAGCAGTTCTGTGTGCCCAGAGAGCATCCTCAAGGAGGCGGCTCCAGTCTTTCCTGCTGGGATTTGTCATCTTTTGTAGTGTTTTCTTGATTTCCCTGTTGAACACTTCTGCTTGGCCATTTGTTTGGGGATGGTAGGCTGTAGCAATTCTGTGTGCTACCCCATATTTTTGAAGAAGGGAAGCCATGGCTCTGTTGTAGAAGTGACTGCCTTGGTCACTTATGAGCGCTTTCGGCACACCAAACCGGCAGAAGATATCGGACTTCAGGAAGTCCACTACTACTCGTGCATCATTGGTTCTGGTGGCAATGGCTTCTACCCACCTTGATACATAATCCACGGCCAGAAAAATGTATGAGTAGCCATTGGAGACTGGGAATGGTCCCATGAAGTCTATTCCCTAAACATCAAAGATTTCACAGAATTGGATGGGTTGTTGGGGCATTTCATGCCTTCTGTTCATGGCCACTTCTGCTTTTTGGCAGGTCTCGCAGGTGGAGACGAATTCATGCGCGTCTCTGAAGATGGTTGGCCAGTAGAGGCCACAATCTAATACTTTCCTAGCGGTCCAAGTGGATCCATAATGGCCGCCTCCAGGTGCCGAGTGGCAGAACTGGAGGACCGAATTGAACTCGGCTTCAGGAATGCACCTGCGGATGACTTTGTCACTGCATAGTCTCCAAAGGTAGGGATCATCCCAAATATAGTACTTGGCATCACTTCGGATTTTATCCTTATACAGCCGAGATGCCTCTGGTGGAAACCGAGATGTTGCCACAAAATTACAAATGTCAGCAAACCATGGTGAAGATGTTTTTATATGCAGAAGGTGCTCATCTGGAAATTCATCTTGGATAGGCATTGGTTCGCTTTCTTTTTGAATTCGGCTCAGGTGGTCTGCTACAGAATTCTCAGCACCTCTTTTATCTCTGATTTCAATGTTGAATTCTTGAAGGAGAAGCATCCACCGAATCAGTCTCGGCTTGGCATCCGACTTCTTCAACAAGTATCTCAAAGCCGCATGATCAGAGAACACAATGATCCTAGTGCCGAGAAGGTATGGTCGGAACTTGTCCAGGGCAAACACAATTGCCAATAGTTCCTTCTCGGTTGTTGTGTAATTCTGCTGGGCCGAGTCCATAGTTCATGATGCATAAGCAATTACCTGCACTGGGTGGCCGACTCCAGCTCTCTGGCCGAGAACAGCTCCTAATGCCGAGTTGGATGCATCACACATTAGTTCGAATGGCAGGTCCCAGTTTGGTGCTTGCAGAATGGGAGCGGATGTGAGTCTGTTTTTCAACTCCTGAAATGCTTCAATACAGGGTTGGTCAAAGTTGAATTTCACATCTTTCTGTAGCAGCTTGGACAGAGGCAGCGCAAGTTTGCTAAAGTTCTTGATGATGAAGTGACATTTTTCAAATTTGAGCACGAGGTTCGTGTCAATACATCTCGTCAACACCCTGGATAGATTATTCAAGCATGCATCAAATGAGTCAGCATATACTGTGAAATCATCCATGAAGACCTCCATGCAGTCCTGTAGCAAGTCCGAGAAGATGCTTATCATGCAACGTTGAAATGTGCTCGGGGCATTGCAAAGGCCGAATGGCATGCGTGTGTACGCAAAGGTACCAAATGGGCAGGTGAAGGTTGTCTTATGCTGGTCCTCTGGTGCGATATGTATCTGCATGTAACCTGAGAATCCATCAAGAAAACAGTAATGGGATCTCCCTGCCAATTTTTCAAGCATTTGGTCAATGAAAGGCAGAGGAAAGTGATCCTTGCGAGTTGCTTGGTTTAATCTTCTATAGTCAATGCACACTCGCCAATTGTTCTGAATCCTTGTTGGTACCAGCTCATTCTGCTGGTTTTTCATGACAGTCAACCCGGACTTCTTTAGCACCACTTGCACAGGGCTCACCCATTGGCTATCCTAGATGGGGTAGATGATCCCTGCCGCAAGGAGCTTTGTGACTTCTTTCTTAACCACGTCTAGGAGTGTCGGATTCAGTCTTCTTTGCTGCTGCCTTATGGGCTTGATTTCCTCCTCCAGTAGTATTCTATGCATGTAGATGGAGGGGTTTATGCCAGGAAGGTCAGAAAGTTTCCACCCAATTGCCTTCTTATGCTGCCTTAGGACCTCCAACAACTTTTCTTCTTGCTCTTGGTTGAGATTGCTAGCAATAATAACCGAGAGTTGCTGTTCCTTGTCCAAGTAGGCGTATTTTAGATGACTCGACAATGGTTTTAATTCTATGGGTGGTGGTAATGGAGATTTGTCATTTTCTGAATTTGGATCCAACTGGCAGACTTGATCTTGAGTCGGCACTAGGTGTGCCGACATGATTTCGGCCTTTGGTTGCTTCGGCCGGCTCGACATCCTGGATTCGGTCATTGTGGGAATGGAGTCGGCCTCTGAGTTGGATCCTGATGGAGCCTTCAATTGTGCTACATTATGAGTTGGGTCTTTTTGGGCCGAGATGGTCTCGGTGGGCTTGTCGGCCTTGGTTTCTTTGGCCGAGTTGACTATGGCTTCCTCATTGACTCGGCCTTCTCTGGCCGACTCGGATGCGGCTGAAAAGATTGTTGCCAGCTGTGCAATTAAGGGTTGGTTAGTTTCGGCAACTTCAGCTTCTTCAATTCTTGAGCACTCCGGGTTTTCCTCATTGCATGCTTGGTTCATTGTTTTAAATAATTCGGCTTTGAATTCCAAGTCAGCAATGTCATCATATTCGTCCTCGGAGCTGGAGAGGGTATGTACTTCTTCATTGTCGGCTTCTTCATTGGCTCCTAAGCAACTGCTAATATCAGTAACTTCAGCAAAATCTTTCATGCTTCCACTGCAGTTGTCTAGTTGAAGACATTCTTCAACTAGCTCTTCAATAAGGTCAACGCCAAAGAGTGAGTGGTCTTCGGTGGGGTGCCTCATAGCTTCGAAAATGTTGAATTGCACCAGAGTGTCACCGAATTCCATTGAGAGAGTCCCGGAGTACACATCAATCTTTGTTCGTGCCATCATCAAGAATGGTCTTCCCAGAATTAAAGTTGATTCTTTTCCGGCTGTCTCATCCTCCATGTCAAGAACATAAAAGTCAGCTGGAAAAATTAGCTCATTAACTTGGACGAGAACATCCTCAAGAACTCCCAGGGGCTGGACAATACTCCTGTTTGCAAGTTGAATGGTCATCCCTATGGGTTCTAAATCTCCGAAATTCAGGGACCTGTAGATTGATGCCGGCATGACATTGATTGAGGCTCCCAAATCCAGCATGGCATCGGTAAAAGTACATTCACCAATGGTGCATGGGACAGAAAAGATTCCAGGATCTCTGCATTTCTTTGGCAGTGTTTTTGTCCCTGTGGTGGAAGTTTCGTTTTTAATCAGGGCCGACACCACACCTCCAACCTCCACACTTCCTTTTATCTTCTTCCGCTTGTGCACACAGAGTTCCTTGAGGAACTTTGCGTACTTGGGAACTTGCTTGATAGCATCGAGGAGTGGAATGTTGATTTCCACCTTGCGGAACATCTTCAGCAACTCGTCATCCGACTCTAGCTTCCTTGGTGAAATGGACCGAGATGGAAATGGCAGTGGAACAGCTTTTTCTGGCCGAGACTGTAAGTCGGTGTTATGCTCGGAGTCGGCTTCTGCTGATCTCGGCACCTGCTACAGTGTAGGTTGAGGTAGTTCTTTTCCACTTCGGAGAGTGACTACACTGGCGTTACCTCTCGGATTTGGAATGGTTTGAGAGGGGAGGTTGCTAGATCCTGCCGACTGTAATTGGCTCACAGTGTTAGCTAGCTGACCAATTTGCGTTTTGAGGTCTTGGATGGTGGCGGTCATATTCTGCTGAAATTGCATGTTACTGGAGCTCACAGATTGCTGGAACTCCAGATTGTTGGTTGCTAGTTGCTTCATTAAGTCCTCTAGAGATGGAGAGTTGCCTTGAGCAGGCACCCTCTATTGTTGTTGCTGTTGTTGGAAAGGTGGTGCTGGGTATTGCTGAATCGGCTATTGATAACCTGCCTGTCGCTGATAGGTGTTCGGTGTGGATCCGAATTGTTGGGTTGCATATGACCCTTGATTCGGTCCTGGCCGAAATGGCTGTCTTCCATGTTGCTGGTTATCAAATGGCCGATTCTGATACGGCTGCTTCCCGTACGGAAATCCACCTATGGCTCCAACATTTTCTGGCTGATCCGACTCGGTTTCTTGGAGAGTGGGGCATATCAGTGGGGTGCTCCACGGAAGTACATATGCCACATACTTTTCTGCCATGGTGGGTTGGTGTTGTCCAACAGCAAGCTGTCTCACCAATGATGTCAACTCGGTCAGCTGATTCTCCAGTCTCTGATTGGAAGCTGCACCGATTTCATTCACCATCCGTGATTGACTCGGCCCTCTGATTCCAAACTGCTGTGTATTGCCAGCCATGTTGGAAATCAAGTGCCTCGCTGCTGCTGGTGTCTTATCCATCAGGGCTCCACCACTGGCTGCATCGATCATACTTCTGTCCATCAGAGATAGTCCTTCATAGAAATATTGGATCAGCAGCTGTTCGCTGATCTGATGATGTGGACAGGTGGCGCAGAGTTTATTGAACCTCTCCCAGTATTCATGCAGTATTTCACCTGTATGCTGCCTTATCTCGCATATCTCTTTTCTGATGGTCGCAGTTCTGGATGCCGGAAAGAACTTCTCCAGGAATGCATGCTTCATATCTCCCCAAGTGTTGAAATGTGCTGGATGAAGATACAGCCAATCCTTTGCTGCCCCATCCAGGGAGAATGGGAATGCTTTCATCTTGATATAGTCCTCCGATATTCCCTGCGGCCTCATGGTAGAGCAGACCACATGGAACTCTTTCAGGTGTTTGTGAGGGTCTTCTCCTGCAAGACCATGAAACTTGGGCAACAGGTGTATAAGACCAGATTTCAACTCATATGTTTGAGCTGGCTCCAACTGTGGGTATTGGATGCACCAGGGTTGATACACCACGTATGGAGTAGCTAACTCCTTTAGCGTCCTATTGTTATTCTCCATTCGTCCTGATTCTGCAAGAACGTCAGAACTAGAAACAAGATTGTTAGTATAAAGCTGGTTAGAATTAGATACGGATTCTATATTAATACTACTATTTACTGCAGTGTTCCTAATTTTACGTAATCTACGTAAGGTTAATTCTATTTCTGGGTCAAAAGCATACAATGGGTCAGTGCTACTCCTAGTCATGCATTATGCATACTGTGCAGAAAAGAAAGATACAGTAATAAATATAAACAAAACGCTACTTCTACGTACTATAGAGGGAAATGTTTTTTTTTTTAGCAGTGACTTCACGCAGAAAAATTATTAATACTTGGCATGCTTTTTATTCAGAAATCAGAAACAACAGACAAACATAGACAAATTCAAAATACTCAAAATTGACTTACACTTCACAGACTCGGGATTCAACCTTACTTAACTTGGCACACAATTACACAAAAGAACTTGTGTCCCCGGCAACGGCGCCAATTTGATAACTGTTCTTTTATGCTGTCGTTTTCAACACATTATCAGATAACTAAAGCTAACAATAGTATAGTCAACCCTAGGTCATTCTTCTCAAGGACATAGTGTGCTCAGTTGTGAATTGGTGTTTAAGTGGAGCAAAGTAAAATCTGAGAAGTGAAGTGATGACTCTTCTCGGCCTGGCCAAGTTGCTCTCGGCAGAGACTGAGCCGAGATGATCTCGGTGGAGATGATCCGGCTTGGTCTCGGCTGAGTTCAGACAGACACTACAAAGACGGACTATCTCTGTTTCAGACTAAAAGCAATAAACAGGGGGTTTGGAATGCAATAAACAGAAAGTAAACTAAGACTAAGAATGCAGTAAACTTATACTACTATTACCAGTATCTATTATTATTATTATTTAACTGTGTTTATACTTGGGTCCATTAGTCAAGTCCAGTCCAGGTTCCAATCTCCAGTTCACAGTCCATATCAGCCTTGGGTAGTCTTATGACGATCGTCAAACATTCGTCCATTGCCATACCGAGGATTTATGCAATCGCTACCTCATCAGTTGACAGGGATTAAGTTCAGAGCTGATTTTAGGCTTTCAATTAACAATCGCTAAATGATTACCTACTGAATTAGTTAAACCAGTTCCAATCGGCTTAGCTTAACATTGTTCACAATTTAATTGCAATCGCGGATTAAATCATGAATTAAAGTAGAGGAAGAGAGTGAAGATAGGAATTGCAGAATGAAATTGATTAATAGAAATGAAATACAAACACAGTGGTTTTGAATTTAGGTGGATCCATCTTCCATGACAATCGCCACGGTTGATGGTGGTGGTTCACCTCCGTTAGCCTAAGCGCTGAGGATTAGTTCCACCCGGGAGTGCGTCGATAGTCTGATCGGTCCCTCTACGTAAACTTCCGCCTTCCCAGTCTTTAGACCTGCACTTCCTCAATCGAGAGAAGCACCAATGCAACACCGTGTGCCACCAGTAATGGAGGAGCGAGAGCGAGAGAAATGAAGTAAATGATGTGCGAAAAGAGTGAATTCAAAGACATGTAAACAGTGCACAGCTCCTCCTATATATACACGAGTTGTGATGAGCCAATCCTAACGAATCCTAACAGAATTACAATGTGAATGTCCTATTCTACCCCTATGCAGATCTTCTCACGTGACATGGCAGATTTCCTAGGAGTGACTGGCGGATGAGTTTGACGCTGAGGTGGCCTCCAAGCTGGATAGCTGATGTAGACAATACACTTGGGCCACTTCTTCAATTCATTGGGCTACAAGTCAAGGATTGCCGAAGCGATTCTGACTCGGCCGAGATGGAGCCGGTCCAGGGGCGACTTCATCTCGGGGACTCTTCCTCGTTGACCTTTGGTCAACTCCTACGATTCTTCTGTTGACTTTGGTCAACTCGGCTTGACCTACAGAAGAAGGAGTGATACTATTTAATTAGCTAAGAAATCTGAATTAGCACGGATTTGTATTTTTCCTGTATTTAAGCCCATAAAATGAATCTTAGCTAACAGTCCATCCTTACGTACAAAATAGTCTTACAAACCTCCTTCTTAGGTGTCTAAAAGGTGTATAAATTGTGACTCATCATGGACCTTCGCGAAGGTTCCGTGTCCGAGGAGCTTCCCGAGCTCGAACCGACCCAGGATAAGGTTCGGGTTTTCCTTCTTCGTCGCCTCTGCCATGGAGATACTCTGGGGAACAACAATCCAGGTCTTGTTTTCTAGTGATGGAGCTCCATTGACACGCTGTGGCGGTCTTCGATGTTGTTTTTATTATTATATTCTTTCATTTGGTAGTTGTGTGTATCAAAATTAAAGTAAATAAATTATTCATATTCATGGATTTTAATACCATCATTGAATATTGGAAAGATTAGTTTTATTTATAATGAGATTTTATTGTTTATAATGATTTTGTCTGATTCATGCCTAACTATCTTTTCTAAAAGATATGTGTGATTTTATTAAAATAAACAAAAAATGTAATTTTCATCTATTTTGATTGTTTGTTTAGTCAACAATAATATATGGACGTATATTTTTTTAATGTATCAAGAATTTTTTTTTTAAATAATCTTGTGAAAGTTTACACTAATTCACCCCTTCTTTATAATTATTATTTTTATCCTATAAAAATAAAAGTCTTCTACTTAAGAATATCTATATATGCATTTTTATTTTGGGGTTTTGGTTTATTTGTGTTGTGACGTAGTTAATCATTGACTCAGGCGACGGACAGTGCTGCCGAAGTTTCTTACTACTTTTCTTTTCTTTGTTTCTCTAAGTGACTAAATTATTTCTCTAACTATTATCACAGTTAATTTTTAATAATTTAATAATAAGTTATTTAAGACTAATTTACAAAATAGCGACCTTAAAAAGAATCACGAGAACCATCGTAAAAATCTAGCATACCTTTGAAGTTAGAACAGCTCATAAAAATTAATAAACTATGTAAAAATAGCATGGTCTGACACGTGTGCAAACATTATTAACACACTACTTTTATTTTTAATCTTTTATATTACCTTCATAAAAAAACTTCATATTATAATTTATTACTGAACTTTCCCATTTTTATTTCTACAAATAAAGAGAAAATATGGACAAAAAAATTTAATTGTTTTATTCAGATATAAAATTTTAGAAATGAAAAATATTGATTATTTTATCAAAATAAAAATTTTTAGAAATGGATAAGTTTAATTGTTCTATCTACATACAAACTTATGAGGAAAAGTTTTAATTATTTTATCAAATAATTTCAATTAAGCAATTAAAATTCTTAGGATTTAAGATTCTTTAGAATCCTAAAATTTTCTGTGTGAAACACTCCCTCAATTATAACAATGTATTGTCTGCTTGAAAGTACATATACAGTACACAATATTAATTGAAGGAAAATATTAGCACGTGCCATCAAATCACTGGATAAGAAACTAAAGATGAAAAGCTTTTGATTAAAAAATTAACAATACATTCCTTTATGATTTCTAATACAATATCAATATAATTTTTAATAAAAAATATTTATTACTTTTTTAACTAATATCTTTAAGACACCGGTTGAATATACTTAATTAAACATTTTAAATTACTTATGAATATTTTATATTTTTGACGTAATAAATGTTTTATTGAATAAAATGTTTTAATTTAGGTCCAATATAATAAAAGGTAGTGAAAATGTAGCATCCTGAGTTAGGAAAACAACGGAGTGAAATCTAAATTTTCTGCATTAAATTTATAAGATTCGCTAGTGATGAGTGGTTCAAGAAAATGTCCCCATTAAATTATTTTATTAATAAAATTTAATCATGGATAATAATAATAATTTAATAGCTAAATTATAGTTTTTTCCTATAATTTCTCATTCATGATTTGGTCTTTTTTTTTCAGTTTTAGTCTCTTAATAAATACTATATTATATATAACATTATCATGAGTCAAATTTATTTTTAAAATACTTGTTTAATATTAAAACTAGTTTAAAAATAATTAATTTATTAAATGAAAATTAATAATTAAATTACACAATTTATTATTTAATATATTATTTTAAAAATAAATATAAAATTATAATTTTAAATTCTTTTCGTCTTTTTACATTCTTTTCTTTTCATATTTTTCTACCACAGTACTAATAATATACAATTTATTTTAATATTATAATATTTATATTATTTAATATATTAAATACATTTTAATATATAACATTATTGCATGAGTAATGTTAAATTGTAATATTTTATTACATAATTTAATTATTAGATTATAACATTTCAATATTAAAATATACATTTTTAATTATTAAATAAAGTATTAATTATAATTTTTTTTAATATTAAAATACATATTTATATAATTAATACACTATTTAGAAATTTATTATTAGAAAATTAATGTATGTTGATTTTATAGTATTTATATTATTTAATAATTTAATTAAATTAAAATTAATAATACTTATTTTAAATAAATTTAATAATTAAATTATCGACTAAATTTTTAATATTTTTTTTATTTTTTTAAAATTCGGTCGCTAATTCCGTCACTAAAAATTCGATTTTCTTTTAAAAAAAAAACCTGAATCTGTGGCTAATTCGATGGCAAAACCTAAGTCATGGGTTGTGAAAATTTCGGTGGCTAATTCAGTGGCTAAATGTTTTTTTTAATATTTTTTTTATCTTTTTAAAATTCGGTCGCTAAAAATTCGATTTTTTTTTAAAAAAAAAAACCTGAATCCGTGGCTAATTCGGTGGCAAAACCTAAGTCATGGGTTGTGAAAATTTCGGTGGCTAATTCGGTGGCTAAATGTTTTTTTAATATTTTTTTATTTTTTAAACTGCGGTCGCTAATTCCGTCGCTAAAAATTCGATTTTTTTTTTAAAAAAACCTGATTCCGTGGCTAATTCGGTGGCTAAACCTAACTCATGGGTTGTGAAAATTTCGGTGGCTAATTAGGTGGCTAAATTTTTTTTATTATTTTTTTTATTTTTTTAAAATTCGGTCGCTAGTTCCGTCGCTAAAAATTCGATTTTTTTAAATAAAAAAAAACCTGAATCCGTGGCTAATTCGGTGGCAAAACCTAAGTCATGGGTTGTGAAAAGTTCGGTGGCTAATTCGGTGGCCAAATGTTTTTTTAATATATTTTTATTTTTTTAAAATTCGGTCGCTAAAATTCGGTGGCAAAACCTAAGTCATGGTGTTTGAAATTTTCGGTGGCTAATTCGGTGGCTAAATGTTTTTTTTAATATTTTTTTATTTTTTTAAAATTCGGTCGCCAATTCCATCGCTAAAATTCGATTTTTTTTTTAAAAAACTGATTTCCGTGGCTAATTCGGTGGCAAAACCTAAGTCATGGTGTTTGAAATTTTCGGTGGCTAATTCGGTGGCTAAAGTTTTTTTTTAAATATTTATTTTTATTTTTATTAAATTCGGTGGCTAATTTCGTGACTAATTGCGACGTTTGATTTCCGTCGCTAATTTCGGTCGCTAAATCGACTTTTTTTTTTGTAGTGTATGAAAGCAAAAACGTATGATTGCTCAAAGATTGATACTGACAAAGAAAAAGAACTATGATTAAAGGTCGGATTGAAATGTATCATTTATTAAAAAAAACCAAGTTGCCAAAAAAAGTGTTATAATGTGATAATTACCATTATCATTCTTCAAGATCCAGTTTAATTTTAATTTTTTTCACATAAAATATGTAAATTCTTTTAAAGAATTCATAATTTTATAAAATGTCTGACTAATACTTACATATATAATATTTTAAATTTCTTATATATAAAAAGAATAAATAATTTTAAAAGTACAATTATTGTTTTGTTAAGATACTATTTAATTGGAATAAATAAATAAAATTTTGTATAATTTAATAAGAATTAAAATACATACATATATATATATGACTCTTAAAGTTTGGGAGCAGATGATTCTTGAATTGTTAACATTCTAGTTTAGAATCAACTAAGAATGATTTTATAGTAACCACAAACTCTATCACATGAGGAACATTTATAACTCCTAAAGTTTGCTGGCAACAGCATGACTAATTACAAAAATTTGTGTGCATTTATTTTTTAAATATGATCATTTAAATTTATATTTATTAATCTCAATTTTTTATAATCGCAAGTAGTATCTTTAGCAAGTTTTTTGGCCTAGAATAAGGTTAAAAGTATAATTATACTAATTAAATTACATTAATTAACAATTAAAGTAACTTAAATTATTATCTAGACTAATAAGTAATTCCAATGAATTCCATTATATCTACTATATTAATTTTAAATTATATAATTTTCTTAAAACTATTTATATGTGTATATGACTTCTCATTTTTTTCAACGCATAGTGAAATATAGTTTGGGAACATATAATTTTTTAATAGACTAATGATATGGCATTAAAAGAGCATGCAACAGTGGATTGCATTGTATCTATTATATTAATTTTGAAATATATAAGATCGATTAGTTAACTTTTTTCATGTTGTTTATTTTTATATAAGTTATTAATATACTTAAACTTAAATTTTTACAAAAAAATATATATTTAAATTCAAATATTTTTACTTTTATTTTTATTTTTAAAATAATATTCAATATTTCAAATAAAAACTTCCAATAATAAAAAATAAAAACTGTGTAGATCAAAATTGAGTTATCTAATCCAAGCTAAACCATATTTTATCATATTAAATTAAATTAAATTAAAAAAATATATAATTCAAATCAAATTGAATGACACATTTTTTACGAAAGTCAATCTACAGTGTGTGAACACACTGCTCACCATATATCAGACTCATTTTCTAGTATCTATTGGGACTTCCATCTATAAACAAGTACATTAATCATTATCCTTAGATTTGACAATTAAGAATATAAACAAGTACATTAATCGTTATCCAAAGATTTGACAATTAAGAAGACGGGTTTACAAGATTTGACTGTTACAAAGACAAGATTTGACAATTAAGAATATAAACAAGTACATTAATCGTTATCCAAAGATTTGACAATTAAGAAGACGGGTTTACAAGATTTGACTGTTACAAAGACAAGATCTACGATAATAAGATATTTTCATAATTTGAATAAATTTTGACCAACACAAAATTAAAATTTCTCTCCTATCTAAAAAGTTGGTAGAGCTCATTTTGAATGTTCTAATTGTAAGTTATTTTTAGTTAACTATCTAGAAATTTGTGACTCAAACTATATATATATATATAATTTAATTTAACACCTTAATTTAATTTTAATCATATTTTGATTATTGAATATTTTAATTTTTAAAATTACTGATAGATGCATGGTTGTTCTATTCTTAGAACCAAAGGGATTTCTCTATGGGAAAGAAGATGTGTTCTTCATTCCTTGATCCTGATATTTATAGATGAAGTTTTCCACTTTGGTGGTTTGAGTTCCATGAAAATCTTCAGGTGTCAGAAAAAAGATCTCCCTTATTGGCCACATGCCTATCTGACACCTAACGACGTCTCCTTCTACTCTGACTTCTAACGAAGTGATGTCAAGTACTCTTTCTTTAACGTGCTCGGCTTCTCTCTTCCCTCGGTCGTTCGACCGACCGTATGAAGGTTATTACGACAGTCGGTCATGACCAGACGGTACACAACCCCTTAAGTTTGACAAATCCTAAGAGTCAGACTTAATTTCCTTTGGCCTTGACCGTGCCTTGCTTGCTTCAAATGCTTGGGGTGAGTCGTTTTGACTTCTATGAGAAGCTTTTTGAAAACGTTGGTAGTTTTGTTTTTTCGTGCTTTGAATGATGGGTCATTAATTGCACGTCGCTTTTCCTTCCCAAGAAATGCGTAATGATTGCCTCTCCATTAATGCGTCTAATCCCTACCTTCGCCACTTCTACTCCCATTTTCCTCCTTTGCACTACTATCCTCTGTCACTTTCTTTGCATTGCTTCACTCATTCTAGTGCTTTCCTCTTTCCTGCTTTCATCCTGCCAGTTTTCTCAGCATTCTTTGCACAACGCCATGGACGCGAATATAAGTATTTTTCTGTACCTTTCCCTGTTCTATTATTTTCGCCTGTTCGTTTTCCTCTTCGTTTTAGTTTCTTTTTTTTTTGTTCATTGTTTGTCGAGAAATCCTTTTCTTGCTTTCTTGGTTGGGTCTGAAACTGACTCTACCTTCCTTCTTCGCAGGGGGCCCTTCCAAAGGTGTTGCTGGTTTTTCTCAGGAAAACCGGTCCCCCACCAGAGTCGCGTCGGGGGCCGACTCTTCTTCCTCGGATGGTCTCCAGAGTTCGTCGAGCTCTGGGGAGGTATTTCCATTCAAAATATGGTACAAGGATAACATCGAAGACAATATTTCTAAAGATCCTTTCTCGTGGGTTGAGACAGACGTCAAGAGAGCCTTCTCTCAGTACATCCAAGATAGCCTTCTTCTGGGGATGACGAAGAAACTGCTTCAAGTCGGCCCATGGACTGTGAGACTCCGCCCCTGCCGGCCGAACGAATCCGTTAACAACCAAGTGTCTCCAGATGAAGCCCCCTTTTTCTACATCTACGAGCCGATTTTTTCAAAACTAGGCTTGAAACTTCCGTTCACCACCTTCGAACGGTCGATTCTTCAGGCTCTTAATGTAGCCCCTTCCCAACTCCATCCCAACAGTTGGGTCTTTGTCAGAGCTTTCGAGCGATTATGCGAAGATTTAGGGCGGGAGCCTTCTTTGGGGGTGTTTTTCTGGTTTTTTCGCGTTAAGAAAACACTTAAGGTAGGGTGGATGTCCCTTTGTAGTCGTCCTAACCGCAAACTTCTGAAGCCATTTTTAGAGAGCTTCAAAACTTTCAAGGACAAGGTTTTTAAAGTTTGCCCGGGCAAATCCGGCCCGAGTCTCATGCTCGACCGGCCGTGTCTGTTACGATAGTCCGAAAGGACTTGGAGAAATGGGAAGATGAGTTCATACGTGAACTCGAAACTCTTCCCCGCCTGTTCTGTTCCGAACTTATCAGAGGATCAGGTTGGTACTTCTTGTTTTAGTAAGTTCTTTTCTCTTTTTATTAACGGTTGTCTTTGTTCCTTGTAGGTTTCTCTGTCAAACTGTTAAAGGATCTGAAAACAGATCCCACCGACCCGCTGAAGAAGGGACTAGTGCTCTTGTAGACGAAGTCCCTCAGGCTGCTGCTCCACTTCGGGAAATTCTTGCTCAACCATCTCCTCCTTTTGCGGGTTCTCAGGCGGTTTGGTCGGCCAAAGAGCAACCGACCAATGAAGACAACGAGGAAAGGCCTTCGAAGTGTATACACTTAGAAGGAGATGCTGAGCCCCAAGATGACCTTCCTCTTGCTAAACCTGGCCGACCGTCTCACCCCATGTGGGTGAAATCAGGATTAATTTCCGAAGCTGTGGATCGAGCCATGCTAACTCCTTTTGATGGTCTTTTGGTTAAACAACTAGGCATCTCAGGGACTTTGGACACTATCCAACGTTTAGCTGGTTGCTCAGCTATCCTTGCCCGAGCGACCGAGGTCGAGTTTGGTCTGATGGCTGACCGATTGTCCTAGTTTGATGAAGAAAGACAAGTTTGGGAAAGGACTCGTGCTGAGTATGATGACCAACTTGCTTCACTAAAAAGGACGGTGGCCGGTTTGCAAGAGGAGTTGCTGCGCTCCGCTGATCAACATGCACTTTCTCGGGCTGAATGGGACGCGAGGCAAGGTGCTCTTGTTGCTAAGGTGGAGAGTGTTAATCGCTCCATCCAAGCTGGGCAGGAAAAGATATCCTCCTTGGAGTCTGATGTGGCTGCTCTTCGAGCTAAGGTTGCTTCTCAGGATGATCAGATAAAGGCTAAGGATGCAACCATTCTGCAGCGGGGGACGACCATGGTGCGACAATACGAGTATGGTTTCAACCATGTTCTTGCTCAAGCCAAAATTCTACACCCAGATTTGGATCTCTCGGGAGCTGATCCTTATAAAGAAATAGTGGATGGCCAAATTGTTGATGTACCTTCTCCTTAATTTTTTTTCTGTAACTTTGAACTATTTAGACTCTTGTTTTGGCAGTTCATTTATTTTACTAAGACTGATTGTGCTTGTTTTCGAGATGTGGATCTTTTGAGGTCGTCCGACTTTATCGTTTTCTTTGACAATGTATCGTTTTCCGCGTCTTTAGTTAAAAAACCACTTTTAGGACAGCTCGTTTTTTGCTTTCTCGATTTTATTTCAAGTTTGGTTTTGCCGTCAACTGATCGGTATTGTGACCAACCGTTACTTCTTTAATTCCGACTTGTGCCCCCTGACTGGTCTTATGACTGACCGTTATCGGGCTTTTATATTTCTGAGTCGAGCCCCCGGACTAGTCTTATGACCGATCGTTATCAGGCTTTTATATTTCCAACTCGAGCCCCTGGACTAGTCTTATGATCGACCATTATCGGACTTTTATATTTCCGAGTCGAGCCCCCGGACTAGTCTTATGACCGACCGTTATCAGGCTTTTTTTTTTAAAAAAAAAGATAAGTAGATGATTTCGAAGGAAACTTTCATTATAGCTAACTGTAGCACATGCGTAGGGAGGCAACATTCCACGTCCGGGGTAACATTTTCTTCTCCAAGCTTTCTAATTTATGAGCCCCTTGTCTTACTTCATCAATCACCCTAAAAGGTCCCTCCCAACATGGTGTTAGTTTATTTTTACTGGCCGTCATGGTGATTTTCTTCAAGACTAGATCTCCTGTTCTGAATTTCCTTAGAATGACCTTCCGATTGTATTTTCTTGCCACTCTTCCTTTCATCGCGTATTCTTTTACGTGGGCTATCTCTCTGGCTTCTTGAACTAAATCTAAGTTGGCTCTTAGCTCTTCTTTGTTCTTGCTTGGTTCAAATAAGGTCGTCCTAGAAGAGGGTTTTCCTATTTCGACAGGGATCATTGCTTCTGTTCCGAAGGTGAGGCGAAAAGGAGTTTCGTTTGTTGTGGAATGCGGGGTAGTATGATAAGACCATAAAACCTGAGGTAATTCTTCCGCCCATCGTCCTTTTGCT
Source organism: Mucuna pruriens (assembly GCA_025330945.1). Taxonomy (NCBI): domain Eukaryota; kingdom Viridiplantae; phylum Streptophyta; class Magnoliopsida; order Fabales; family Fabaceae; genus Mucuna; species Mucuna pruriens. The sequence continues at coordinate 9,357,868 of JAENHJ010000424.1, read as the reverse complement.
TCTTCCAGCCTTCTTCGCAGCCCTTGTAGGATGACTTTATTAGCCACCTTAGCTTGACCGTTAGACTGAGGATGTTTGACCGAGGTAAATACTTGTTTTATCTTTAATTCTTTGCAAAACTCGGCCGTTCCTTTTAAGGCAAACTGTGTACCATTGTCAGAGACTATTTCGGCGGGTATGCCGAACTTGTATATTATTCTTTTCCAATAGAACTTTTTGATCCTTTCGGTCGTGATTGTTGCGACCGACTCTACTTCAACCCATTTTGTGAAGTAATCTACTGCCACAATTAGGAATTTTACTTGCCCGGGTGCCGGGGGAAAAGGCCCTAAGATATCCACCCCCCATTTAAAGAAAGGCCAGGGTGATGTGACATGATGTAGATTCTCTAGGGGTGCCTTGTGTCCTTCGGCGAACCTTTGGCACTTGTCACATTTCTTTACGTACTCCATGCAATCTTTCTTTAGTGTCAGCCAGTAATATCCAGCTCTTGCTATCTTACTAGCTAGTGCCCTTCCTCCAATATGGGTGCCGCAAATTCCTTCATGTACTTCCTTTATGACATAGGACGACTCCTCTTCCTCCAAGCATTTGAGGAGGGGGAAAGAGAAACCTCTTCTGTATAACTATTGGCCTGAAATGGTGTATCTGGTTGCCTCTTTTGTCGTTCTTAGAGCTTCCTTTGGATCATTGATAAGCGGGTTTTTAGTCGTCTTACACGCCTCAAATAAAATACTAAAGCTAACTATAGTATAGCTAACCTAGGTCGATTCTCTCAAGGACACAGTGTGTTCAGATTGTGCTAAGTGTAAAAATTAGAGTGTTGCAGAAACGCTGAGTGTTGTGGAATGCCGACTTGGCCTCGGCAACGCTAAGGTCGACTTACTCTCGACAATCCGGTCTCGGCTAACAGGGAACCGATATGGTTTCGACGCGACGGAGTCGGACTGACTCGGTCTCGGACTCTGAAAGCAGTAAATAAGGGGGGTTTGTGTTTAAGTGCAGAAAATAAACTAAGTGCTGAAAGTAAACTAAACTATGCTAGACTACTCTATACTAGCTACTGTATCAATTCGGGACTCAAAACGCAACAGTTTGTTATTCTTACTTAGGATTGTATTCCGAATCAACCTTAGATTCTTACGACGACCGTCGAACGTTTGTCCACTGCCATACCGAGGATTTACACGACCGCTACCTCATCAGTTGGCAAGGAGTATGTACTTAGTTGATTTTAGGTTCTCTACCTAACCAGATTATTACACTAGCTCCGACCGACTCTAGTCTAATGTGATCTACTCCTAACAATGTGTCACGCAAAGCTAAGAGCGGATTAAAGTGCAGGAATTATAATCAGAGACAGAATTGCAAACCAGTTGTGTTTATTGAAAAACCAAATCGAATACAAGGGTGAGAATTTAGAGTTTCTAGAGAATCCGCCTTCCACGACGACCGCCAATGGAAGAACGGCAGTGATGCACCAATGGTGGCCAAACGTTGGGGTTTCCGTCCAACAGAATGCGTCGGCTATACCGAGCGATCACCTCTGAAGGCTTCCAGCTTCCCAACTCCTGATCCTGTACCTCCTCGACCGAGAGAGACACTGTATTGAAGCTTCGTGTACCACTGTACTAGCTTGGAATGTCTGCGGTTGTTGACGGTGCTAGCTCTGGATTCTGCTAAAAATTCCACACCTAATCATGTGGCCTAGTGTGCTTATTTATAAACAAGCTGAATAAATCTAAATCTAATCCTAATAACAGAAATTCAAATCCTAAAGATTCTAATTCGAATTACAGATTACAATCTTAGCAAATCATATCTCAATCTTATCATATCTGCATCTTATCATATCATATCTGTATATTGCCGGAGTGATTTTAGGCAAGATTTTCGTCACTGATGTTGGCTTGGCCGAGATGGTTTGGCCGGGATGACTTCGGCCGAGATGACTTGGCCGAGATGACTTCGGCCGGGATGACTTGGACCTGCAAAAAAAGTCTTAATCTTTTTGTTAGTTAAAAATCTTATTTTAGCACGTACTTGTATTTCTCCTATTTTTAGGCCCATAATTCAAATCTCAGTTAACACAAGATTCTTAATCATTAAATATTCTTAACAACACCCATCTTAAGCCTACATAAAGTGTATAAAATATGACTCATCAGACCCCCACACTTACACTTTTGCGCTCCTGAGCAAAATCAGATTCGAGAATTTAAGGAAATTGAAAGAGGCAATATGTTTTTCAAATGAACACCTCAAGTAGAACAGCTTAAGCATGCATTCCTCCTAGAATTTAGGCATTCAAACGATCTATGAAAGTTACTTTCTCCACATCCAAAAACAAATAAGCAACCTACAAACATCCTATGTTAACTAGCACTGCCAAGCTTTGACTATCCTCTCCTTTTACACCTTCAAAAACACATGCATAATGATCAATAGGACTTTTCGGGCTTGTAGCGTGGCTAGGGCAGGGTAGAATTATAGAATGATTAAGTGAGCTTTAATAGCCAAAGGGACAAGAGGAGCAGTGAGGAATGAATCTGTAAGCACAGAGATGATCTTCTTTGGACATTACCAGTTTCTTGGAAGCATCTTTGTTCACTGTCCTTCTTGTCTACTTATGTTTTTCCTTCTTTTTTCTCACTTTTACTATCTTGCAGCTTTTGTTGTTGCAATCTTGCAATCTTTTCTTTTTGTTTCCGCTACTCATTCTTTCTTTTCATATCCTTTTTTTTTCTTTTCCTTTACCCTTTCCTATTCTTCCAACTATACCACTCTCGTGATGCCTCTAGGTGTCACCCCCACACTTATTCAAGATCTATTCCCAAAACAATTCCAAAGCTCCTCTGTTCCCTAAGGTTCGGGTTGATTATGGTTTTTCTGGCTTTAGGCTTGTAATGAGTTGTCATATCAAGAAACGATTATAGGCTCAAAAGGGTAACCAAAGGAATTATTCACAAGGTAGGCTTTATTTGGCTAAGTAGCTGTAAAGAAAGATGGCCTAGATCATATCATTCCTGCATGTGAAATGAGTTATATCTAGAGAATCAAGGCAAAACCTAAAGTAACCAACAACATGGATGCAATAATCACACAAGAAATGAAAGAATGGCAAAATACAAAGTCATTCATGCAAGGCTCAAAAGTTCTCACACGGTTAATTGCTTTGCCACTAATGGTTCACCTTTTCAGTTTTTCACTTACTCACTGCCTAAGGATGCGAAAATTTCACTCCCTGTCAAGTTTAAAAACCTCTCATCCAAGGTTATGCATTGCTTCATACTATTTCATTCAACTTAAAGAAATCCATTCAAAATTTTTCAAAATAGTTTTCTCAGTAATTGGCAATCCGAAATTAGAAATCAGCTAGGAAAACAAAATAAAACGAAAATGAAAACCAAATTAAAATGAAGACCAAAATTTGAATAAAAATAGCAGAATCAGAATAAAAAGGAAAGAAACAAAATGAAATAGAACAGTAACGAAATAACAAAACTGAAAACAAAACAAACCGTTACCCTCCTACAGAACACTCCCCCACACTTAAATGATGCATTGTCCTCAATGCATAACAGGACTATGGAGGGGGCTTAAACGATCGTGTTGCTCAGGTAATGCTAGCCACCATGGCCGGTTCTACTAGGGAGATGCTTTCCACTTCGTCGACTGATGGTGAGGGGCTTTCATGGAAGATTTTGAGCTGCTGCCCGTTGACTTTGAAGGTGTTTCCTGTGAGTGCATCCTGTAATTCTACTGCACCATAGGGTAAAACGTTAGTGATAATGAATGGACCATCCCACTTGGAACGGAGCTTACCAGCGATGAGCTTTAATCGTGATTTGAACAGGAGAACTTTCTGACCAACATGAAACTCCTTTCTTAAAATTTGGCGGTCATGGAATTGTTTGACTCGCTGCTTGTAAATTCGAGAGTTCTCGTAGGCTTCCAGGCGAAGTTCCTCCAATTCTTGTAGTTGGAGTTTCCTCTCTTCCCCAGCTTGGTCGTAGGCCATGTTGCACTTCTTGACGGCCCAGTAAGCTCGATGTTCGAGTTCGAATGGTAGGTGGCAAGTTTTGTCGAAAACAATCCGGTAGGGAGACATTCCCAACGAAGTTCGGTATGCTGTTTGATGTGCCCAAAGCGCATCCTCAAGATGGCGGCTCCAATCCTTCCGGTTCGGGTTGGTCAGCTCCTGCAAAATCTTCTTGATTTCTCTATTGAATACTTCAGCTTGGCCGTTTGTTTGGGGGTGGTATGCTGTGGCAATCCGATGCACCACCCCATATTTTTCTAATAGGGAGGCCATGGCTTGGTTACAAAAGTGATTTCCCTGGTCACTGATAAGAGCTTTTGGCACGCCAAACCTGCAGAAAATGTTAGACTTAAGGAAATTCACAACTACCTTGGCATCATTGGTCTTGGTGGCCACTGCCTCCACCCATCTTGACATGTAGTCCACAGCCAACAGGATGTAGGAGTATCCATTGGAGACGGGGAACGGTCCCATGAAGTCAATTCCCCAAACGTCGAAAACTTCACAAAATAGGATTGGTTGTTGGGGCATCTCATGCCGGCGACTCATGGCTGTTCCTTCTCGTTGGCATTGTTCACAGGTCGAGACGAAGTGGTGGGCATCTCGGAAAATGGTGGGCCAGTAGAAACCACAGTCTTGTACCTTTCGGGCTGTCCGAGTTGATCCATGATGGCCGCCTCCGGCTGCTGCATGACAGAAATGGAGGATGGAGCTGATCTCGGAGTCCGGAATGCACCTGCGAATGACATGGTCGCTGCCACGTGATAACTGTTATTTTATGCTGTCGTTTTCAACACTTTATCAGATAAATAAAGCTAACTATAGCATAGTCAACCCTAGGTCATTCTTCTCAAGGACACAGTGCGTTCAATGAGTATTTCAATGCACGGTAAATGGATACCGAAACCTTGATGTAGGATACTGACTTACCTCGGCACTGGCCGAGTTGATCTCGGCAGAGACTAGGCCGAGTTGATCTCGGTAGAGACAATCCGGCTTGGTCTCGGCTGAGTACACACACAGACGCTACAGAGGACGATCTCTGTCTTAGACTCGGAAAACAGGTAAATGAGGGGGTGATTCAAGATTCAGGTTAACTACAAACAGAATTGAAATTAACTAATATGCTGAATACTATTTCTAAGATTAATATTATTACTGTGTCTATGTTCAGTTCCAATATTCAAGGTTTTCTGGTTCAATCACTCCAGTTACAGTCCATATCAGCCTCCATTAGTCTTATGGCAATCGCCACAGGTCTGTCTCATACCATACCGAGGATTTACACAATCGTTACCTCATCTGTTGGTAGAGATTAAGTTCAAGCTGATTTTAGAGCCTCAATTAATTACCATTAAGTGATTATCTACTGAAATAGTTAAACCAGTTCTAATTGGCTTAGTTTAACATTGTTCTATTACCAGGTGCAATCGCGACATAGTAATTGAACTTGAACATCAGGAATGCAATGGAGTTTAGAATTTAGAAATTGCTCATAATATTGAAAACAGAATACAAACACAGGGCCTGGATTCGGAGGTTCCATCTTCCACAACGATCGTCATGGACGACGGTGATGGTTCGCCTCTGCTAGCTAGGAGTTGAGGTTCAGATCCACCAGAGTGCGTTGGAACTCCAATCGGTCTTCTCTGATAGTCTTCGGCTTCTCACTTCTTAGCTTGCATTTCCTCAATCGAGAGAAACACCATTGACAACACCATACACCATCGTGAATGGAGGAGAAGAAGGTGAGAGAGAATCTAGAGAATATGGACGCGGGAAAGTTTTGAATGCCAAAAGCCCCTATTCTATCAGAGTTCCATCTATTTATACAAGATTGGGCACAACTAACGATGCTAACAGAATTACATGTACATTTCCTAATCTACCCTTGCTGTGATTTTCGTTATTAGTTGCACCAGTAGTGACGTGGAACTGAGCTGGATCCAGGGTGGCTAATATTGCTGACGTGGAGTTCCGCCTGGATCTTCCTGACTTGGTTCCCTGCACGGGCCGAGTCTTGGCCTGCCGAGAGTCTCTCGGCTTGTAATTTTGGCTGGCTGGCTGAGTTTGGCTGAACCTGCAATGGAGAGATAGTTAGCTAAGAATCTTGATTAGGCACAGATTGTGTTTTGCTTCGAGTTTAGGCCATTAATTTGGATCTTAGCTAACAGCTATCCTTTTAAGCTCATGAGTTGCTCAGTGGCACTCTTATTAGGTCCATTTGAGGTGTACATTTTATGACTCATCAAACCCCCACACTTAGCCTTTTGCACTCCTGGGCAAAATATGTGGCTTAAACAAGGGAGATTTCAGTAGGAGACTCTTTTGTTCGACTTCCTCGAGCTGACTACACAGAGTCGGCATCTCTTCATCCCGGTTCAGAACGCGCATGCCATAGGGAGCTACTTCCCTTGGTTCTCAGGGGTCTTGATGGTTTTAATGGGGAAGAGGTGCCTTCAGAGTGACAACTTTTGCTAATGCATAAATTTCTCACTTCTCTCGGGTGTCTGGCCGTGTTTACACTCAGCATTGCATGGAATCAGTGTTACCGTATCTTGACAGAGCTCTCCTCTTACACCTGCAAAACACAACAGTTATGATCACTAGGACTTTTATGGCTTGTAGCGAGGTCGAGGTTATGGGTTGGATGGGTGTAAGAGAACTGGTTTGAGAACCCATGGGGAGGAGAGGAGCAATGGGGAGTGAGTGTAACCAATATGAAGGTAGTCCCGGTTGCTGTGGTCTTCTTTTGGGCTTTATTTACTTGCTGCTTTTCGCGCTTTTCGCGCTCTTTCTTTCCTCTGCTTATGCAGCTTGCTGATTTGTTTATCTCAGCTCATTTATTTCGGCTGCTTGCTTTTGTTTTTGTTTTTATATACTTTCTTTCTTCCTTTCTTTCATCCTGTTTTCTCTTCTTTTGTACTTTTAGCAGCCTTGTGACCGGATTCTGCTCCCTAGACTTCCCCCACACTTGATTTTAACTCACTCCCAGGACAATTCCAAGGCTCCTCGGCTTCCCGAGGGTGAGGTAAGATAATGGTTTTTCTGGCCTCGGCTTGTAGTGAGATGTAAGAAAAATGGTCACATGAGGCTCAAAGGGGGTGACAAGGGTCAGCTTGTCTTGGGCAGCTTATTTGGCTCTGGGCTCTTAAGAATATGGCCTAGATCATTTCATTCCTGCATGTGTACAACAGTTGTATCCAGAGAGTTAAGGCAAAATTCAGCACACAATTAACATGCTTTGCAAAATTCACTCAGAAAGAAGGGAGACGGCCATGTTTCTGGCTGTCTTCATTGAAGGCTCAAATTCTCGCACTGGCTTATCTGTTTCTTTACTCTGAAGGTTCCCGCTCCCCAATTCCGCCACTTACCGCCTAGGAACCGAAGGTTTTGGTTCCCTGTAGGTAAGGGAAGTTCCTTTGGGAATGAAGAGATTCCTACTGCTGATTCACCAGTCTTTCGGATTCAACAAGAGATCTCCTCTTTTCTTTGTTTTTTTTTTTTTTTTTTTGAAGTTTAATTCTGCTATTTCGGCTGTGGTGTGGTGGACTCGGCAGTGGAAACTCTTTTATTGAACACAAAAAGCAGCATGAATTGAAATGAAATTATGAAGAGAAAAGAAATATTAAAAAATTAGAGAAAGGAAAAGAGAAGGGCAGGTATGGCGTGAGTGATCCAGCTCCTCAGGTCCAGATGCACGGAACCCCCCCCACACTTAGTGTCGGCATGGCCCTCAATGCTTAGGTAAAGAGGGGTGGCCGAGTTGGCCTAGGCTGCCATCTGGCGGAGTCGGCTTGACCAGGGAAATGCTCTCCATGTTTTCTCATGTTGGTGCTGGACCTTCGAGGAATGGTTTAACTTGGTGCCCATTGACCTGAAAGGTGTGATGGGTATGTTCTTCCTTGAGCTGAACTACACCATGGGGAAATATGTTAGTGATAACAAAAGGTCCATCCCATCTAGAGCGAAGCTTACCTGCTATGAGTTTTAATCTTGAGTTGAACAGCAACACTTTTTGGCCAATATGGAGATCTTTTCTCAGGATCTGATCATCATGGAATTTTTTTACTTTTTGCTTGTAGATCCTAGCATTTTCATAGGCTTCCAAGCGAAGTTCATCTAGTTCTTGAAGTTGGAACTTCCTATGCTCCCCGACTTAGTCATAGGCCATGTTGCATTGCTTGACAGCCCAGTAAGCTCTATGTTCCAGCTCCACAGGGAGGTGGCAGGCCTTCCCGAAAACAATTCGATAGGGAGACATCCCTAACGGTGTTCGGTATGCAGTCCTGTGAGCCCATAGCGCATCTTCAAGGAGTTTGCTCCAGTCCTTCCTGCTGGGATTTGTCATCTTTTGCAGCGTATGCTTAATTTCCCTGTTAAATACCTCAGCTTGCCCATTAGTCTGGGGGTGATATGCTGTTGCTATCCTGTGTGCCACCCCATATTTTTGAAGAAGGGAGGCCATGGCTCTATTATAGAAGTGACTCCCCTGGTCACTGATGAGCGCTCTTGGAACCCCGAACCTGCAAAAAATGTTGGACTTCAGAAAGTCCACTACTACCTTGGAATCATTGGTTCTGGTGGGAATGGATTCTACCCATCTTGATACATAATCAACGGCAAGTAGGATGTATGAATAGCCATTGGAGATTGGGAATGGTCCCATAAAATCTATGCCCCAAACGTCAAAGACTTCACAGAATAGGATGGGCTGCTGGGGCATTTCATGCCTTTGGTTTAGGGCCATCCCTGCTTTTTGGCATCTGTCGCAGGTGGAGACGAATTTATGAGCGTCTCGGAAAATGGAAGGCCAATAGAGGCCGCAGTCAAGCACTTTCCTGGCAGTCCGAGATGAGCCGTAGTGGCCCCCTCCGGGGGCTGAGTGACAGAAGTGAAGGACCGACTTGATCTCGGTGTCAGGAATGCACCTGCGGATGATCTTGTCATTGCATAATCTCCATAGATAGGGGTCGTCCCATACGTAATACTTAGCATCACTTCGAATCTTCTCCTTGTAAGTTCGAGATGCCATAGGTGGAAATTGAGATGTTGCCACGAAGTTACAAATATCTGCAAACCATGGTGGGGCCGACTTGATGTGCAGGAGTTGTTCATCAGGGAACCCGTCTCGGATAGGCAGTTGTTTGCTCTCTCTTTCAATCCTGCTTAGGTGGTCTGCTACAGCATTCTCGGCACCTTTCTTGTCTCTGATTTCCAAGTCAAATTCTTGGAGAAGAAGCATCCACCGGATCAGTCTCGGCTTGGCATCCGGCTTCTTCAACAAGAACTTTAGAGCAGCGTGATCAGAGAATACAATTATCCTAGAGCCGAGAAGGTAGGAACGAAACTTGTCCAAGGCAAACACAATTGCCAGAAGTTCCTTCTCAGTTGTTGTGTAGTTTTGCTGGGCCGAGTCCATAGTTCTAGACGCATATGCAATAACATGCACTGGTTGGCCGACTCGTGCTCTCTGACCGAGAACAGCTCCTAGTGCAGAATTAGATGCGTCACACATGAGTTCAAATGGCAGGTCCTAGCTTGGTGCTTGCAAGATGGGTGCGGATGTAAGTTTGTTCTTCAGCTCTTGAAATGCCTCAATGCAAGGTTGGTCAAAGTTGAAGTCGGCATCTTTCTGTAGCAGTTTGGACAGTGGCAGGGCTAGTTTGCTGAAGTCTTTAATGAATCTTCTGTAGAAGCCTGCGTGCCCCAGGAATGAGCGAACTTCCCGTACAGTTGCGGGGTTGGGGAGGGAGGTGATTACGTCTATTTTCGCTTTATCCACTTCTATGCCTCTGTTTGAGACCAGGTGTCCCAATACTATTCCCTCGGTCACCATGAAATGACACTTTTCGAAGTTAAGAACCAGATTCGTGTCAGTGCATCTCTTCAGCACCTTGGACAGGTTGTTCAGGCATGCTTCAAAGGAGTCGGCATATACCATGAAGTCGTCCATAAACACTTCCATGCACTCCTGTAACAAGTCCGAGAATATGCTCATCATGCAGCGTTGGAATATACTCGGAGCATTGCACAGGCTGAATGGCATTCTAGTGTATGCGAATGTGCCAAAGGGGCATGTGAAGGTGGTTTTATGCTGATCTTCAGGTGCTATGTGTATTTGCATGTATCCTGAAAATCCATCCAGAAAGCAGTAATGGGATTTCCCTGCTATCTTTTCCAGCATCTGGTCAATAAAAGGCAAAGGAAAGTGATCCTTGTGGGTTGCTTGATTTAATCTTCTGTAATCGATGCACACCCGCCAGCTGTTCTGAATCCTCGTAGGTACCAACTCATCATGTTGGTTTTTCGTTACGGTTATTCCATATTTTTTTGGTACCACTTGCACAGGACTCACCCATTGACTGTCCGAGATGGGGTAGATGATGCCTGCAGCGAGTAGCTTCGTGACTTCTTTCTTGACTACATCTAGAATTGTGGGATTCAGCCTTCTTTGCTGTTGCCTTATGGGCTTACTGTCTTCCTCCATTAATATTCTGTGCATGCATATGGAGGGATTGATACCTGGAAGGTCGGAAAGTTTCCACCCAATTGCCTGTTTGTGCTGCCTAAGGACTTGTAGCAGCTTATCTTCCTGCTCTGGGAGGAGGTTGCTTGCAATGATGACCGGGAGCTGCTGTTTACTGTCTAGAAAGGCGTATTTTAAGTGGCTAGGCAATGGTTTCAGCTCCATGGGTGGTGGAGATGGAGATTCTTGAGTTACAACTCTCGGATCCAACTGGCCGGCTTGTTCTGGATTCGGTATTAGGATTGCCATTATGGACTCGGCCTTGTCATGCTTCGGCCGACTTGAAGGGATGGTTTTGGCTTTCAGTAGAGTCGAGTCGGCTTCGGCTTTCCTTACGGTTTCGGTCCTGGATCCGGGTGGAGCGATGAGCTCGGATTGAGTCTGGTCTTTACTGACCGAGATTGTTTCGGTGTCGGCCTGTGTGTTTAACTTGTCGGCCGAGTTGACTTATGATCTTGCATTGACTCGGCCTTCTTCGGCCGACTTTACTTCGGCCGTGAATATTGTTGCCAGTTGTGCAGATATGAGCTTTTTGGTTTCGGTAACTTTTACCTCTGCACTATTCTCGCTCTCTGAGGGCTTGAGATAGCAAACTTGATTTATTAAGTCGGTTAATTCTTCTTCAAATGTCAAGTTGCTGATGTCATTGTGATTATCCTCAAAGGCTGGGGTCTCTAGTGCTTTCTTGTGGTCAGCCTTCGAGCAGCTACTGGTGGCAGCAGTTCCAGCAAGATCTTCCATTCCCTCACTGCAGCTGTCTAGTTGGAAGTATTCTTCCACTAATTCTTCCATGATATCTACACCAAAGAGTGAATGGTCTTCGGTGGGGTGCTTCATCGCTTCAAAGATATTGAACTGCACCAGTGTGTCACCGAATTCCATAGAGAGCGTTCCGGCATGTACGTCAATCTTCGTCCTTGCTGTCATTAAAAATGGTCTCCCCAGTATCAAGGTTGATCCTTTGTCTGATGACTCGTCCTCCATGTCAAGCACATAAAAATCAGCTGGAAATATTAGTTCATCCACTTGGACGAGGACTCCCAAGGGTTGCACGATGCTTCTATTAGCAAGTTGTATGGTCATCCCTGTAGGTTCTAGATCTCCAAGATTGAGGGACCTGTAAGTTGATGCAGGCATGACGTTGATTGACGCTCCTAGGTCCAACATAGCGTCAGCGAATGTGCAATCACCGATGGTGCATGGGACCGAGAAGATATCGGGGTCTCGGCATTTCTTTGGTAAGACTTGTGAAATTCCTGCAGTGGGGTGATTCCTGGTTAAGCTTGAGACCACACCTCCAAGTTCTCGATTCCCTTTCATCTTCCGTCTTTTGTGCACGCATAATTCCTTGAGGAATTTTGCGTACTTTGGAATTTGTTTGATCGCATCGAGAAGTGGAATGTTGATTTCCACCTTCCAGAACATCTTCAGCAGCTCCTCATCAGAATCTGGTTTCTTCGCCGAGACTGTCCGGGATGGAAATGGCAATGGGACCCTTGTCTGTGAGTGAGACGGTGAGTCGGCAATGGGACCCTCTCTACATCCAACCCAGGTTATTCCCCATTGCCCATCTCAAACCGGAATCCCGGCCTTGTTCCCATGACCTGGGCCGAGTCCATATCGGCCCCTCGACGGCCAGCCGAAGTGACCTAAACCCCGCCTCTCCAAAGCCGACTCGGCCTCGACCAAGCCGGCACGAGTCGGCCTGGTCCCCCAATACCAACCACCATGTCTGCTCAGACTCGGCTACGACAGAGCCGAGACGAGACGAGCCTCCCCCCACCTCTCCCTAAACTCACCTCCTGCTAAGAAGACACACCCGACTATCCCACACTCCTGCTAGAACTACGTGGACTTTGAATCCTCTAGAGCCGAGGTACGTAGGCCTAGGGGGCACACCCCTATCAAGTCAAGCCTTAAAAACCCCAAAATCCCCGAACACCATGAACCTCCTCAGTCCCAAAAACACAACCCAGATGCCAACATTGCCCCCCTTCCCAAACAGCTAGCTAAGGGTAACTATCGAGTGATAGGCATGCTAGGGGTCTCTATGCTCCCAGTGTGTAACCAACTCCCGAGCCCTCACCTCTGAATCTAGACCAGCCTTTCCACCAGGTTTTCTGGCGTCCCCTGAAGCAAAACGCCAGTGGCGACTCCCACCGGGCCGGCTCGGTTTCGGCTTGCCAATGGCCGACTCGATTTCGGCTCATCAGAGCCGAACATCACAATTTAGGTTGTGACAGATGGTGACTTCACTGGGGACATTGCTTATCCTGAGAGTTGAGCCCTGATAGGCTAGTGCGAGGAAGAGACCCGATAGGCTAGGCGACCGGTCCCCCCTTTTTTTTTGCGTTTCTGCTCATTTCATGCATGGTTGTTTCATTCTCTTATGTATTATCTGCACAATTTAAAAGTAAATAACTGAGCGCTGTCATCATAATACTGTGGGGTGCGCATGGGCAGAGCGAAATGAGATGTGAACGAAAGGGCCTTATTCCCAGGGCCTGTGAGTTAGGGAGAGAGGAATGTGTAGTGGTCTCCATGCTTGAGATGTCTCAGCACTGGGGATCGCGATAGTTCTACTTGGGGCTGACCAACCTAAGGGGGTAATCATGTTCTGGGAAATTTATCTTGTCCATGGTACCGCCCCCGAGGGAAGGTCTATAGACCCAAGAACCTGTTAGTAAGGATGATTAGAAAAGATTCCAGAAAAAGAGGTAGGGGCAGGACACGGCTCATCCAACCGTGTGCCTGATTAGAGACAACTAGGTAGACCGAATTGGAACCGGCTAGCCAAACCGAAATGGAATCGGCCAAAAAAACAAAAAAACCTTACCCCCGCATGCATACTTCTAAAAAAAAAAAAGACTAAACATGCATCATGATACATTGGTCACGAAAATTTCAGATAATGGAAGCAGGATCCCCATATTGGGCTAAGCAGCCACATTATGTCCAAGCCAAAGCACCAAACATCGAAACGCTTCGCTGTTGGGGTGGTTGCCTGAAGGGCTCATGGCGCAGACGTTTTGACAATCTCCACGGCAACCTCCTGAGCCTATTAGAGATAAATACTCAGCCCGCTGTGTTGGAAGCCTTGGCCCAGTATTACGACTCGCCGGTGCGATGCTTTACCTTCAAGAACTTCCAAATGGCGCCAACCCTGGAGGAATACGAGCGGCTGCTAGGACTACCCTTGACAGAATCCCCGCTCTACTTTCACAAAGACCAACCGCCATCATGGGCCACTATCGCCAGATTACTAAGGGCGTCGGAGACAAAAATAGCCGAGTGGAGAAGGAATCGCAACGGCGTGGAAGGAATACCCAGGGTGTACATGGAGGAGCAGTTATTCCAATTTCAAGATAAGCAAGACTGGGATGCCGTGATAGATGTACTAGGCCTGCTTCTTTATGGGGTGGTATTGTTCCCATACATCGAGGACTTCATCGATCTCGCGGCCATGGAGGCATTTTTAGCCAAAAGGAATAGGGGAGAAAGCCCCACCAATGGCAGTCTGGCAAACTCTTACTACACCCTCAACTTCTGTAATGGACAGAGGACAGGAAATCTTAGATGTTGCATGATGAGCCACAATTTATACACCTTTTAGACACCTAAGAAGGAGGTTTGCAAAACTATTTTGTGCTCAAGGATGGACTGTTAGCTGAGATTCATTTTAGGAAATTAAATACAGGAAAAATACAAATCCGTGCTAATTCAGATTTCTTAGCTAAACAAACAGTATCACTCCTTCTTTTGCAGGTCAGGCCCGTCCCGGCCAGCCGGTTCCATCCCGGCCGAGATGAAGTCGTCTCGGCCGGCCAGATTGACTATGCAACCCGAAGCCCGGAAGAGAGTGGCCCAAATGTGTTGACCACATCAGCTATCCAGCTTGGAGGCCATCTCAATGCCAACTCATCTGCCATGTCACTCCGAGGAAATCTGCCATGTCACGTGAGAAGATCTGCATAGGGGTAGAATAGGGCATTCACATTGTAATTCTGTTAGGATTCGTTAGGATTAGCTAATCACAGCTCGTGTATATATAGGAGGAGCTGTGCACTTTGTTTAAACGTCTTTGAATTCACTCTTTTTGCACATCAATTACTTCATCTTCTTCGTTCTCGTTCTTCCATTCTTTGGTGGCGCCGCGATGCTGCAGTGGTACTTCTCTCGATTGAGGAAGTGCAGGTCTAAGACTGGGGAAGCTGGGCGTTCACGGGGGACCGATCGGACTCTTGACGCACTCTGGTGGAACTGATCCTCAAGCACTTAGGCGAACGGAGGTGAACCACCACCATCAACCTTGGCGTCGTTGAGGAAGATGGAACCATCCGAATTCGGACCACTGTATTTGTACTCTGTTTTTATTAATTGATTCCGTTCTGCATTTCATATCTCTGTTCTCTTCCTCTACTTTAATTCACGTTGAATCCGCGATTGCAATTGAACTGTGAACAATGTTAAGCTAAGCCGATTGGAACTGGTTTAACTAATTCAGTAGGTAATCACTTAACGATTGTTGAATGAGAACCTAACATCGGCTCTGCACTCAATCCCTGTCAACTGATGAGGTAGCGATTGCATAAATCCTCGGTATGACAATGGACGAACCTTTGGCGATTGCCATATGACTACCAAAGGCTGATATGGACTATGAACTGGAGATTGGAACCTGGACTGGACTTGATTAATGGAACTGAATCTGAATACAGTTATATAATACTAATAGATAATTAGTAACAGTAGTATACATTTACTGCATTAATAGTCTTAATTTATTTTCTGCATCACTCGCATTCCAACTCCCCCGTTTACTGTTTTCTTTACTGTTTTCTGGTTGAGACAGAGGTAGTCCGCCTCTGTAGCGTCTGTCTGTACTCAGCCGAGACCAAGCCAGATAGTCTCTACCGAGACCATCTCTGCTCAGTCTCTGCCGAGTACGACTCGGCCAGTACCGAGAAGAGTCAACACTCCACATCTTAGATTCTGCATTGTTTAGCTTGACACTAAACCAAAATTGAGCACACTGTGTCCTTGAGAAAAATGACCTAGGGTTGACTATACTATAGTTAGCTTTAGTATTTGATAAGTGCGTTGAAACGACTATAAGCGAACGATCATCAAATTGGCGCCGTTGCCGGGGACGCAAGTTCTTTTGTGTAAATGTGTGCCAAGCTAAGTAAGGTCGAATCCCGAGTCTGTGAAGTGTAAGTCAATCCTGAGTATTTTGAATTTGTCTATGTTTTTTTTGTTGTTTCTGGATCCTGAATAAAAAGCATGCCCTATATCAATAATTTTTCTGTGTAAAACCATTTTGTAGTACTTAGAGGTAGCATTTTGTTTGCATACATTACTGCATCTTTCTTTTCTGCATAATCTGCATGATGCATGACTAGGAGTAGTATTGATCCATTGACTGTTTTTGACCCAGAAATAGAGTTAACCTTACGTAGATTACGAAAAATTAGGAACACTGTAGTAAATAGTAGTGCTGATATAGAATCTGTAGCTAATTCTAACCAGCTTTGTACTGATAATCTTGTGTCTAGTTCTAACGTTTTTGCAGAATCAGGACGAATGGAGAATAACGATAGGACGTTGAAGGAGTTAGCTACTCCAGGGCGTGGTGTATCAACCCCGGTGCATCCAATACCCACAGCTGGAGCCAGCTCAAACATATGAGTTGAAATCTGGTCTTATACACCTGTTGCCCAAATTTCATGGTCTTGCAGGAGAAGACCCCCACAAGCACCTGAAAGAGTTCCATGTGGTCTGCTCTACCATGAGGCCGCAAGGGATATCGGAGGACTATATCAAGATGAAGGCATTCCCATTCTCCCTGGATGGGGCAGCAAAGGATTGGCTGTACCTTCAGCCGGCCCTTTTCAACACCTGGGAGACATGAAGCGTGCATTCCTCGAGAAGTTCTTTCCGGCATCCAGAACTGCGACCATCAGAAAAGAGATATGTGGGATAAGGCAGCATCCAAGCGAAACGTTACATGAATACTGGGAGAGGTTCAACAAACTTTGCGCCACCTGTCCACATCATCAGATCAGCGAACAGTTGCTGATCCAAAGATTTCTATGAAGGATTATCTCTGATGGACAGAAGTATGATAGACGCAGCCAGTGGCGAGCCTTAATGGACAAGACACCAGCAGCAGCGAGGCACCTGATTTCCAACATGGCTAGCAACACACAGCAGTTTGGAATCAGAGGGCCGAGTCAGTCTCGGATGGTGAATGAAATCGGTGCAATTTCCAATCAGAGGTTGGAGAATCAGCTGACTGAATTGACATCATTGGTGAGACAGCTTGCTGTTGGACAACACCAACCCACCATGGCAGCAAAAGTATGTGGCATATGTACTTCCGTGGAGCACCCCACCGATATGTGCCCCACTCTCCAAGAAACCGAGTCGGACCAGCCAGCAAATGTTGGAGCCATAGGTGGATTTCAGTGCAGGGGAAGCAGTCAGTATCAGAATCGGCCATTTGATGACCAGCAACATGGAAGACAGCCACTTCGGCCAAGACCGAATCAGGGGCCATATGCGGCTCAACAATTCGGATCCACACCGAACACTTATCAGCGACAGGCAGGTTATCAACAGCCGACTCAGCAATACCAAGTACCACCATTCCAACAACAGCAACAACAGCAGAAGGTACCTACTCAAGGTAACCCTCCATCTCTGGAGGACCTAATGAAGCAACTAGCAACTAGTAATCTGGAGTTCCAAAGCAATCTGTGAGCTCCAAAGAACATGCAGTTTCAGCAGAATATGACTGCCACCATCCAAGACCTCAAAACGCAAATTGGACAGCTAGCCAACACTGTGAGCCAATTACAGTCGGCAGGATCTAGCAACCTCCCCTCTCAAACCATTCCAAATCCGAGAGGAAACGCCAGTGTAGTCACTCTCAGAAGTGGGAAAGAACTAGCCCAACCTACACTGCAGCAGGAGCCGAGATCAGTAAGAACCGACCCCGAGCAAAACGCTGACTTACAGTCTCGGCCAGAGAAAGCTGTCCCACTGCCATTTCCATCTCGGCCCAATTCAGCAAGGAAGCCAGAGTCGGATGACGAGTTGTCAAGATGTTCCGTAAGGTGGAAATCAACATTCCACTCCTCGATGCCATCAAGCAAGTTCCCAAGTATGCAAAGTTCCTCAAGGAACTCTGTGTGCACAAGTTTTAAGAAGATAATAGGAAGTGTGGAAGTTGGAGGTGTGGTGTCGGCCCTGACTAACAACGCAACTTCCATCGCAGGGGCAAAAACACTGCCTAAGAAATGCAGAGATCCTGGAATCTTTTCTGTCCCATGCACCATTGGTGAATGCACTTTTACCGATGCCATGCTGGATTTGGGAGCCTCAATCAATGTCATGCCGGCATCAATCTACAGGTCCCTGAATTTCGGAGGTTTAGAGCCCACAGGGATGACCATTCAACTTGCAAACAGAAGTATTGTCCAGCCCCAGGAGTTCTTGAGGATGTTCTCGTCCAAGTTAATGAGCTAATTTTTCCAGCTGACTTTTATGTTCTTGACATGGAGGAAGAGACAGCCGGAAAAGAATCAACTTTAATTCTGGGAAGACCATTCTTAATGACGGCACGAACAAAGATTGATGTATACTCCGGGACTCTCTCAATGGAATTCGGTGACACTCTGGTGCAATTCAACATCTTTGAAGCTATGAAGCACCCCACCGAAGACCATTCCCTCTTTGGCGTTGACCTTATTGAAGAACTGGTTGAAGAATATCTTCAAATAGACAGCTGCAGTGGAAGCATGGAAGATTTTGCTGAAGTTTCTAACATTATCAGTTGTTTAGCAAAGGAAGCCGACAGTGAAGAAGTACATACCCTCTCCAGCTCCGAGGACGAATATGATGATATTGCTGACTTGGATTTCAAAGCCGAATTATTCAAAACGATGAACCAAGCATGCAATCAGGAAAACCAGGAGTGCTCAGGAATTGAAGAAGCTGAAGTTGCCGAAACTAACCAATCCTTATTTGCACAAATTGCAACAATCTTTTCAGCCAAGAACCGAGTCGGCCAGAGAAGGCCGAGTCAATGAAGGAGCCATAGTCAACTCGGCCAAAGAAACCACGGCCGACAAGCCCACCGAGATCATTTCGGCCAAAGAAGACTCAACTCACACTGTGGAAAACACTGATGTTCCATCCAGATCCGACTCAGAAGGACAACTCGAAGCCAAGGCCGACTCCACTCCCACGTTGACTGAGCCCATGAAGTCAAGCCGGCGAAAGCAATCAAAGGTCGAATCATGTCGGCACACCTGGTGCCGAATCAAGACCAAGTCGGCCAGTCGGATCCAAATTCAGATATTGACAAATCTCCATTGCCACCACCACCCATAAAACTAAAACCATTGCCGAGTCACTTAAAATACGCCTACTTGGACAAAGAACAGCAACTCCCGGTTATTATTGCTAGCAATCTCAACCAAGAGCAAGAAGAAAAGTTGTTGGAGGTCCTAAGGCAGCATAAGAAGGCAATAGGGTGGAAACTTTCTGACCTTCCTGGCATAAACCCCTCCATCTGCATGCATAGAATATTAATGGAGGAGGAGATCAAGCCCATAAGGCAGCAGCAAAGAAGACTGAATCCAACACTCCTGGACGTGGTTAAGAAAGAAGTCTCAAAGCTCCTTGCAGCGGGGATCATATACCCCATCTCGGATAGCCAATGGGTGAGCCTGTACAAGTGGTGTCAAAGAAGTCCGGCTGATGTCATGAAAAACCAGCAGGATGAGCTGGTACCAACACGGATTCAGAACAGCTTGGCGAGTATGCATCGACTACGAAGATTAAACCAAGCAACTCGCAAGGATCACTTTCCTCTCCCTTCATTGACCAGATGCTTGAAAAATTAGCGGAGATCCCATTATTGTTTTCTTGATGGATTTTCAGGCTATATGCAGATACACATCGCACTGCAGGACCAGCATAAGACAACTTTTACCTGCCCATTTGGCACCTTTGCATACACGCATGCCATTCGGCTGTGCAATGCGCCGAGTACATTCCAACGCTGCATGCTCAGCATCTTCTCGGACTTGCTGCAGACTGCATGGAGGTCTTCATGGATGATTTCACTTTGTTTATGCTGACTCATTTGATGCATGCCTGAATAATCTATCCAGAGTGTTGACGAGATGTATTGACAAAAACCTCGTACTCAATTTTGAAAAATGTCACTTCATGGTGATCAAGGAATAGTATTGGGCCATCTGGTATCCAACAGAGGCATCGAAGTGGATAAAGCCAAGATAGACATCATATCATCCCTTCCAAACCCCTCTTCTGTGAGGGAGGTTCGCTCATTTCTAGGACACGCAGGCTTTTTGAGAAGGTTCATCAAGAACTTTAGCAAACTTGCCCCGCCTTGTCCAAGCTGCTACGATGGATGTGGAATTCAATTTTAACCAACCCTGTATTGAAGCATTTCAGGAGTTGAAAAACAAACTCACATCCACTCCCATTCTGCAAGCACCAAACTGGGACCTGCCATTCGAACTAATGTGTGATGCATCCAACTCGGCATTAGGAGCTGTTCTCGGCCAGAGGGCGGGAGTCGGCCTCCCAGTGCATGTGATTGCTTATGCATCTCGAACTATGGACTCGGCCCAGCAGAATTACACAACAACCGAGAAGGAACTATTGGCAATTGTATTTGCCCTAGACAAATTCGGCCATACCTTCCGGTAGTAAGATCATTGTGTTCTCTGATCATGCGGCTTTAAGGTACTTGTTGAAGAAGCCTGATGCCAAGCCGAGACTGATTCGGTGGATGCTTCTCCTTCAAGAATTCAACATCGAGATCAGAGATAAAAGAGGTGCTGAGAATTCTGTAGCTGATCACCTAAGCAGAATTCAAGAAGAAAGCAAACCAATGCCTATTCGAGATGAATTTCCATATGAGCACCTTCTGCACATTAAAACGTCTCCACCATGGTTTGCTGACATTTGCAACTTTGTTGCCACATCTCGGTTCCCTTTGAGAGGCATCTCGGCTGCATAAGGATAAAATCCAAGCGATGCCAAGTACTACATTTGGGATGATCCCTACCTTTGGAGATTATGCAGTGACAAAGTCATCCGCAGTGCATTCCTGAAGCGAAGTTCAAGTCGGTCCTCCAGTTCTGCCACTCGGCACACTGAGGCGGCCATTATGGTTCCACTCGGACGGCCGAAAAATACTGGACTGTGGCCTCTACTGGCCAACCATCTTCAAAGACGCGCATGAGTTCGTCTCCACTGCGAAAAACTGCCAAAAAGCAGGAGTGGCCATGAACAAAAGGCATGAAATGCCCCAACAACCCATCCAATTCTGTGAAATCTTTGATGTCTGGGGAATAGATTTCATGGGACCATTCCCAGTCTCCAATGGCTATTCATACATTCTGCTGGCCGTAGATTATGTATCAAGGTGGGTAGAAGCCATTGCCACCAGAACCAACGATGCTCGAGTAGTAGTGGACTTCCTGAAGTCCAATATCTTCTGCCGGTTTGGTGTGCCGAAAGCGCTCATAAGTGACCAAGGCAGTCACTTCTGCAACAGAGCCATGGCTTCCCTTCTCCAGAAATATGGGGTAGCACACAGAATTGCTACAGCCTATCACCCCCAAACTAATGGCCAAGCATAAGTGTTCAACAGGGAAATTAAGAAAACATTGCAAAAGATGACCAATCCCAGCAGGAAGGACTGGAGCCGCCTCCTTGAGGATGCTCTCTGGGCACATAGAACCGCATACCGGACACCTTTAGGGATGTCTCCCTACAGGATTGTTTTCGGCAAAGCCATTCATCTTCCTGTGGAGCTAGAACACAGAGCATACTGGGCTGTTAAGCAGTGCAATCTGGCCTATGACCAAGCAGGGGAGCAGAGAAAATTTCAGCTGCAAGAGCTAGATGAACTCCGCTTGGAAGCATATGAAAACTCTAGGATCTACAAGCAGAAAATCAAGCGATTCCATGACCAGCAGATCCTGAGAAAAGAATTCCGAGTTGGCCAGAAAGTCCTCTTGTTTAACTCACGTCTCAAGCTCATTGCAGGTAAACTACGTTCCAGATGGGATGGGCCTTTTGTTATCACTAATGTGTTCCCCCATGGTGCAGTACAGCTAAAGGATGAACACAGCAACAGCACCTTCCAGGTCAATGGGCATCAGATTAAGCCATTCCATGAAGGACCAGCGCCTATCACTCTTAACATGGAGATAATATCATTGATGGAACCAGCACCTACAGATGACCCTGCCTCGCATTGAGGACAATGCAAATTTTAAGTGTGGGGGGGGGGGGGGGATAAATATACAGTCATCTCAACTGCTGCGTCTTAACTCCGTTCCCACTCCCCTGAACTCTGCTAATTTTTAATTTTTATTTTGTTAGTTTTAATCACTTTGTTGTTTTCTTTCAGTTGCGTCGTTTCATTTTATACAAAAACAATATGTCAGGTTTTTCTATAAAAGCTGCCTAAGCCGAGTCCATGCCGGTTCTGTGCCGTCTCGGCCGGATCTGGAACACCTTCGGCCTGGCAGAACTTAAAATCTCTTAGTTTTTAAGAGCTTTTCTGTTTTTCCATCTGAACAGAATTTTGAAGGTCAATCATAAAAGTGTCTTGAAAAGAATTTTGAATTGGCTTCTGGAAGTTCAGAAAAGACGGTAGGAGTAACTTTGCAACTTTGACAAGAGAAGTCTCTAACTTGAAGGAGATGAAAAATTTGTGCTCTGGGCAGTAACTGACTAAGAATCTAGAAAGAAAAACCTTGAGTCAGAGCAAATGCAACATGTGTTAGAGCTTGAGCCTTTGTAAATACTTATGGCTTGCATCTTGCCATTCTTTTTTTTTTTTTTTTTTTTTTGAGAGATTTTTGCATTCATGATTAACTGTATATTCTGCATTTTGCCTTAGCTCTCTAGATACCACTGTTTTCACATGCAGGAATGAGATGATCTAGGCCATGTTTCTTATGAGCCCCGAGCCAAATAAAGCCTATCTGAAGAAAATTCTCTCCCTTGTCTACCCCCATTGAGCCGCATAACCGTTCTTTCTTACAGCTCATTACAAGCCACAGCCGGAAAACCATGAATAAACCGCACCCTCGGGAAGCTGAGGAGCTTTGGAATTGTTTTGGGAGTAAGTCATTACCAAGTGTGGGGGATTCTCCAGGAAGCAGAATCAATTCAGCATTCTATAAAAGCTCGAAAATAAAGAAAGAAAAGAAAGCAAAGAGAAAAAGCAGCTGAAAATATGAGCTGAAGCGGATATAGAAAGCCAGCAGCTGCATAAACTTGTATAATAAGAGAAAAAAGGAAAGTGAGCTGGATGAAGCAGAAAAAGAAAGAACTGATAACATCTTGGGGTTTTCCCTCATGCTGATAAAGCCTACTCCCCATTGCTCCTCTCTTCCTCATGGGTCCTGAAACCTCTGCCCCTATATTTTATCCTACCCGTGATCCAGCCTCGCTACAAGCCGAAAAGAAGTCCTAGTGATCATAACTGTACGTGTTTTTGCAGGTGTAAAAAGAGAGCTTCGTCAAAGTATGGTAATATCAGCCCCATGAACGTTGAGTGTAAATACAAGCCCAAACACGAGAGAAGTGAGGAGGTTATTCACTTAAATGAGGTCTCTGTCACTCTTGGTTACCTTCTCTGGTTGCAGGTCACGAATTGCCTAGGGCACACAAGAAGTAATTTTCAGATTGTTAGAGCACCTCAGTCTCAGAGTGAACGAGTGCCGACTCTGTCTCGGTTGAACTGAATAAAGCCAAGTGAAAAATTCTTTTCTATCTTTACAAACTTCCCTTGTGATTTTCATTTTATCTTGCCCAGGAGTGCAAAAGGGTAAGTGTGGGGGTGTGATGAGCCACAATTTATACACCTTTTAGACACCTAAGAAGGAGGTTTGCAAAACTATTTTGTGCTCAAGGATGGACTGTTAGCTGAGATTCATTTTAGGAAATTAAATACAGGAAAAATACAAATCCGTGCTAATTCAGATTTCTTAGCTAAACAAACAGTATCACTCCTTCTTTTGCAGGTCAGGGCGAGTCCCTGCCAGTAGGTTCCATCCCCCGAGATGAAGTCGTCTCGGACGGCCAGATTGACTACAACCCGGAAGCCCAGGAAGAGAGTGGCCCAAATGTGTTGACCACATCAGCTATCAACTTGGAGGCCATCTCAATGCCAACTTCATCTGCCATGTCACTCCGGAAATCTGCCATGTCACGTGAGAAGATGCATAGGGGTAGAATAGGGCATTCACATTGTAATTCTGTTAGGATTCGTTAGGATTAGCTAATCACAGCTCGTGTATATATAGGAGGAGCTGTGCCTTTGTTTAGACGTCTTTGAATTCACTCTTTTTGCACATCAATTACTTCATCTTTTTCGTTCTCGTTCTTCCATTCTTTGGTGGCGCGGTACTGCTAGGTGGTACTTCTCTCGATTGAGGAAGTGCAGGTCTAAGACTGGGAAGGCTGGGCGTTCACCAGGAGGGGACCGTCAGGACTCTTGACGCTCTCTGTGGAACTGATCCTCGGCACTTAGGCGAGCGGAGGTGAACCACCACCATCAACCTTAGCGTCGTTGAGGAAGATGGAACCATCCGTTCGGACCACTGTATTTGTACTCTGTTTTTATTAATTGATTCCGTTCTGCATTTCATATCTCTGTTCTCTTCCTCTACTTTAATTCACGTTGAATCCGCGATTGCAATTGAACTGTGAACAATGTTAAGCTAAGCCGATTGGAACTGGTTTAACTAATTCAGTAGGTAATCACTTAACGATTGTTGAATGAGAACCTAACATCGGCTCTGCACTCAATCCTGTCAAGCTGATGAGGTAGCGATTGCATAAATCCTCGGTATGACAATGGGCCCAGAACCTTTGGCGATTGCCATATGACTACCAAAGGCTGATATGGACTATGAACTGGAGATTGGAACACTGGACTGGACTTGATTAATGGAACTGAATCTGAATACAGTTATATAATACTAATAGATAATTAGTAACAGTAGTATACATTTACTTTGCATTAATAGTCTTAGTTTATTTTCTGCATCACTCGCATTCCAACTCCCCCCGTTCTTGTTTTTCTTTACTGTTTTTTGGTTGAGACAGAGGTAGTCCGCCTCTGTAGCGTCTGTCTGTACTCAGTAGAGACCAAGTCGGATAGTCTCTACCGAGACCATCTCTTTCGATCTCTGCCGAGTACGACTCGGCCAGTACCGAGAAGAGTCAACACTCCACATCTTAGATTCTGCATTGTTTAGCTTGACACTAAACCACAATTGAGCACACTGTGTCCTTGAGAAAAATGACCTAGGGTTGACTATACTATAGTTAGCTTTAGTATTTGATAAGTGCGTTGAAACGACTATAAGCGAACGATCATCATTGCACTCCTTTACTTTATCTATGGCTCACCGCCCACCTCTTCCAATGCAAGACTAAGACCACCTGTCCAATAGAAGATTACAAATGGAGCTGCATAAACTCTATGACTAAAGAGCAGTGGGTTAAAAAGCTAGGGGAGGCCACAGAAAGGGCGGTTCGTTGGTACCCCGCCTGGAACGAAAGGCAGGAGGTGATCATCAGCTGCGGGGAATACCCCAATGTCCCCCTCCTCGGGACCCAAGGAGCTATTAATTATAATCCAGAGCTGACCACCCGATAGGCTGGATACCCTATAGTGGCAGAACCCCACCAAGAGGCTCTCACTCCCCTTTTAGTGGAGGGATCGTCGGCTCATAGAAGGGAACATCACCGGAAAATCCGGCGCGCCTGGGCCAGTATTACCAGAAAAGGGGCCACATGGCGAACCAGAAGCTGCGGGGCCTCCCAGGAGTACAGAGCATGGCTCGAGCAACGAGTCCACCTCGTCGGCCTACCTTGGGGTAGCATCCAACACCAGGATCAAGGAACTCGTGCCTATGAGATACAAGAGATGCTCCAAGTCAAAGAGCTACAGGGCACCTTGGAGCAAATGAAAACTGAGCGGGGAATGTTAAAAAGAATGCTAGAAACGGCTCTAGAAGAAGCACGACAGGAAAAACGACTGAGCGACGATTTAGTAAGAAGGCTCGGGCGGAGAAGGAGATTCGTCTAAAAATAGGCCAGTGTTTGAAAGCTGCCGACCGAGAGATGTGCTCAAGTAAAACAGAACTCAACTAGTTGGCGATTGAGAAAGGGGAACTAAAGGAGACCATAAGGGCTCTCGAGGCTAAAGACGCAGAAAGAGAGAACGAAATACGCAGACTCCGGGAGAGAACGCTCTTACTGGAAGAAGAGGTGCAGACAGCTCAACTCTCAAAAGAGCACCTTCAAAACCAAAGACGGGCCGGTCTCCTGGCCTTGGTCGAAGCGCGAGGGAAGATCGAGGAGGCCAACTCACAGCTCGAGGAGCTAAAGCGAACTTTGGAAAGCTGGAAACGGAGGTGCCAGGATATCGCAGACGAGGCTAAGATACAAGTACGAGCCGCTACGGCAGACACGCCGTTTTGGAAGGACAGGTATATTAAGCTGGCATGGCTCGCTAACCAGGCATTGATGAGCATCCCCCAGAGGCTTCGCGCAGCAGAGGGCATGATGGACCCTACCAAGACGCCAAGGGAGATCAAGGAATTCTTAGAACACTGTAGGGCCATGTATGATATGGTGAAGGAGCTATCCGCCCCACAATAAGAAAATATCTTGTCCAAATTCGCATCCCATTTTAATAAACATTATTTTGAATTTCCGTGACTGATGAGTCACAAGTTATACATCTTTTAGACACCTAAGAAGGAGGTTTGCAAGACTATTATGTGATTAAGGATGGACTATTAGCTAAGATTCAGTTTATGAGCTCGAATATAGAGAAAATACAAATCTGTGCTAATTCAGACTTCTTAGCTAATAAAAGTATCACTCCTTCTTCCTGCAGGTCAAG
The DNA here is from genome assembly GCA_025330945.1 of Mucuna pruriens. Lineage (NCBI taxonomy): Eukaryota > Viridiplantae > Streptophyta > Magnoliopsida > Fabales > Fabaceae > Mucuna > Mucuna pruriens. Next base: position 9,331,315 of record JAENHJ010000424.1, on the reverse strand, counting down.
CCGAAGTTGACCAAGGTCAACAGAATCTGTCTCAGCCGAGATGAAGTCGTCCCCACCAGACCGACTCAATCTCGGCCAAGCAAAGTAGTCTCGGCCGGCCCGGTTGACTTGCAGCCCAAAGACCCAAGAGAGTGGCCCAAATGTATTGGCCACATCAGCTGTCCAGCTTGAGGCCACCTCAATGCCAATTCATCCGCCATGTCACTCTAGGAAATCTGCCATGTCACGTGAAAAGATCTGCATAGGGGTAGAATCGGACATTCACTGTAATTCTGTTAGGATTCGTTAGGATTAGCTAATCATAGCTCGTGTATATATAGGAGGAGCTGTGCCTTTGTTTAGTCGTCTTTGAATTCACTTTAATTCCACACTCACTATATCCATTTTCTCGCTCCTGCTCTCTCCATTTTACGGTGGTGCACGGCGCTGCATTGGTGCTTCTCTCGATTGAGGAAGTGCAGGTCTAAGACTGAAGCTGGGCGTTTACGGAGGGGACCGATCAGACTCTTGACGCCTTTTCTGGTGGAATCCCGATCCTCGGCGCTTAGGCTAACGGAGGTGAACCACCACCATCAACCTTGGCGTCGTTGAGGAAGATGGAACCATCCGAACACAGGACCACTGTATTTGTAGTTTGTTTCTATTAATTGATTTCGTTCTGCATTTCATATCTCTGTTCTCTTCCTCTACTTTAATTCATGATTGAATCTGCGATTGCAATTTAACTGTGAACAATGTTAAGCTAAGCCGATTGGAACTAGTTTAACTAATTCAGTAGGTAACCATTTGACGATTGTTAATAGGGAACCTAAAATCAGCTCTGAACTTAATCCCTGTCAACTGATGAGGTAGCGATTGCATAAATCCTCGGTATGACAATGGACGAACCTTTGGCGATTGCCATATGACTACCCAAGGCTGATATGGACTATGAACTGGAGTGTGGAACCTGGACTGGACTTAATTAATGGAACTAAATCTGAATACAGTTATATAATAATAGATAAGTAGTAATAGTAGTATACATTCACTTTGCATTCATAGTCTTAGTTTATTTCCTCTTACTTTGCATTCAAAACCCCCGTTTACTTGCTTTCTTTACTTGTTTTTCTGGGTGAGACAGAGGTAATCCCCTCTGTAGCGTCTGTCTGCACTCAGTAGAGACCAAGCCCTGATAGTCTCCGAGAGACCATCTCTGTTTAGTCCCTGCCGAAATATGACTCGGCTACAACCGAGGAGAGTCAACACTTCACATTTCAGATTCTGCATTGTTTAACTTGACACTAAATCACAATTGAGCACACTGTGTCCTTGAGAAGAATGACCTAGGGTTAGCTATACTATAGTTAGCTTTAGTTATTTGATAAGCGCCGCTAAACCAAAAAAACGCTCATCATCAAATTGGGCGCCGTTTCTTGGGGGACACAAGTTCTTTTGTGTTTTCGTGTGCCAAGCTAAGTAAGGTCGAATCCCGAGTCAATGAAGTGTAAGTCAGTCTTGAGTATTTTGAATTTGTCTATGTTTTTTGTTGTTTCGGATCTGAATAAAAAGCATGCCCTATATCAATAATTTTTTCTGTGTAAAACCATTTTGTAGTACTTAGAGGTAGCATTTTGTTTGCATACATTACTGCATCTTTCTTTTCTGCATAATCTGCATAATGCATGACTAGGAGTAGTACTGATCCATTGACTGTTTTTGACCCAGAAATAGAATTAACCTTACGTAGATTACGAAAAATTAGGAACACTGTAGTAAATAATAGTGCTGATATAGAATCTGTAGCTGAATCTAACCATCTTTATACTGACAATCTTGTTTCTAGTTCTAACATTCTTGCAGAACTAGGACATATGGAGAATAATAACAGGACGCTGAAGGAACTAGCTACTCCAGATGTGGTGTATCAACCCTGGTGCATCCAATATCCACAACTGGAGCCAGCTCAAACATATGAGTTGAAATCTGGTCTTATACACCTGTTGCCCAAATTTCACGGTCTTGCAGGAGAAGACCCTCACAAGCACCTTAAAGAATTCCATGTGGTCTGCTCTACCATGAGGCCGCAGGGGATATCGGAGGACTATATCAAGATGAAGGCATTCCCATTCTCCCTGGATGGGGCAGCAAAGGATTGGCTGTACCTTCAGCCGGCCCTTTTCAACACCTGGGGAGACATGAAGCGTGCATTCCTGGAGAAGTTCTTTCCGGCATCCAGAACTGCGACCATCAGAAAAGAGATATGTGGGATAAGGCAGCATACAGGTGAAATATTACATGAATACTGGGAGAGGTTTAATAAACTCTACGCCACCTGTCCACATCATCAGATCAGCGAACAGCTGCTGATCCAATATTTCTATGAAGGACTATCTCTAATAGACAGGAGTATGATAGATGCAGCTAGCGGTGGAGCTTTGATGGACAAGACACCAGCAGCAGCAAGGCACCTAATTTCCAACATGGCTGGTAATACACAGCAGTTCGGAATCAGAGGGCCGAGTCAATCCCGGATGGTGAATGAAATCGGTACAGCTTCCAATCAAAGGCTGGAGAATCAGCTGACCGAGTTGACATCGTTGGTGAGACAGCTTGCTATTGGACAACATCAACCCGCCATGGCAGCAAAATTATGTGGCATATGTACTTCCGTGGAGCACCCCACTGATATGTGCCCCACTCTCCAAGAAACCGAGTCGGAATACCAGCCAAAAATGTTGGAGCCATAGGTGGATTTCATGACGGGAAGCGGCCGTATCAGAATCGGGCGTTTGATAACCAGCAGCATGGGAGACAACCATTTCGGCCAGGACCGAATCAAGGGGCCATATGCAACCCAACAATTGGGATCCGCACCGAACACTTATCAGCGACAAGCAGGTTATCAACAAAATTTACCCAGCAATACCCAGCACCACCTTTTCAGCAACCACAAACAACAAAGCGGAGAGTGCCTACTCAAGGCAACTCTCCATCTCTGGAGAACCTAATGAAGCAACTTGCAACCAATAATCTGGAGTTCCAGCAATCTGTGAGCTCCAGCAACATGCAGTTTCAGGAAAATATGACCGCCACCATCCAAGACCTCAAAACGCAAATTGGTCAGCTAGCTAACACAGTGAGCCAACTTCAATCGGCAGGATCTAGCAATCTCCCCTCTCAAAGCATTCCAAATCCGAGAGGTAACGCCAGTGTAGTCACTCTCCGAAGTGGAAAAAAACTACCTCAACCTACACTGCAGCAGATGCCGAGATCACTAGAAGCCGACTCAGAGCATAATGCCGACCTACAGTCTCGGCCAGAAAAAGCTGTTCCATTGCCATTTCCATCTCGGCCCACTTCAGCAAGAAAGCTAGAGTCGGATGACGAGTTGCTGAAGATGTTCCGTAAGGTGGAAATCAACATTCCACTCCTTGATGCCATCAAGCAAGTTCCCAAGTACGCAAAGTTCCTCAAGGAACTCTGTGTGCACAAGCGGAAGAAGATAAAAGGAAGAGTGGAGGTTGGAGGTGTGGTGTCGGCCTTAACTAAGAACGAAACTTCCACCACAGGGACAGCAACACTGCCAAAGAAATGCAGAGATCCTGGGATCTTTTCTGTTCCATGCACCATTGGTGAATGCACTTTTGCCGATGCCATGCTGGATTTGGGAGCCTCAATCAATGTCATGCCGGCATCAATCTACAGGTCCCTGAATTTCGGAGATTTAGAACCAACAGGGATGACCATTCAACTTGCTAACAGGAGTATTATCCAGCCCCTGGGTGTTCTTGAGGATGTTCTCGTCCAAGTTAATGAGCTAATTTTTTTTCAGCTGACTTTTATGTTCTTGACATGGAGGATGAGACAGCCCTAAAAGAATCAACTTTAATTGGAAGACCATTCTTGATGACGGCACGAACAAAGATTGATGTATACTGGGACTCTCTCAATGGAATTCGGTGACACTCTAGTGCAATTCAATATTTTTCGAAGCTATGAAGCACCCCACCGAAGACCATTCCCTCTTTGGCATTGACCTTATTGAAGAACTGGTTGAAGAATATCTTCAACTAGGCAGTGCGATGGAAGCATGGAAGATTTTGCTGAAGTTACTGATATTATCGGTTGCTTAGGAATCTATGAAGAAGCCGACAGTAAAAAGTACATACCCTCTCCAGCTCAGAGGATGAATATGATGACATCGCTGACTTGGAATTCAAAGCCGAATTATTCAAAACAATGAACCAAGCATGCAATCAGACAAACCCGGAGTGCTCGAGAAAGTGAAGAGGCTGATGTTGCGAAACTAACCAATACTTATTTGCACAGTGGCAACAATCTTTTCAGCCAATGAACCGAAGTCGGCCGAGAAGGCCGAGTCAATGAAGGAGCCATAGTCAACTCGGCCAAAGAAACCAAGGCCGACAAGCCCACCGAGATCATTTCGGCCAAAGCAGACTCAACTCACACTGTGGAAAACACCGATGTTCCATCCAGATCCGACTCAGAAGGACAACTCGAAGCCAAGGCCGCCTCCACTCCAACTGAGCCCATGAAGTCAAGCCGGCTGAAGCAACCAAAGGCCGAAATCATGTCGGCACACCTGGTGCCGAATCAAGACCAAGTCGGCCAGTCGGATCCAAATTCAGATATTGACAAATCTCCATTGCCACCACCACCCATAGAATTAAAACCATTGCCGAGTCACTTAAAATACGCCTACGTGGACAAAGAACAGCAACTCCCGGTTATTATTGCTAACCATCTCAACCAAGAGCAAGAAGAAAAGTTCTTTGGAAGTCCTCGAGCAGCATAAGAAGGCAATAGGGTGGAAACTTTCTGACCTTCCTGGCATAAACCCCTCCATCTGCATGCATAGAATATTAATGGAGGAGGAGATCAAGCCCATAAGGCAGCAGCAAAGAAGACTGAATCCAACACTCCTGGGCGTGGTTAAGAAAGAAGTCTCAAAGCTCCTTGCAAAGCCGGGGATCATATACCCCATCTCGGATAGCCAATGGGTGAGCCCTGTGCAAGTGGTGCCAAAGAAGTCCGGGATAGATATCACGAAAAACCAGCAGAATGAGCTGGTACCAACAAGGATTCAGAACAACTGGCGAGTGTGCATTGATTATAGAAGATTAAACCAAGCAACTTCGCAAGGATCACTTTCTCTGCCCTTCATTGACCAGATGCTTGAAAAATTGGCGGGAGATCCCATTACTGTTTCCTTGATGGATTCTCGGGCTACATGCAGATACATATTGCACCTGAAGATCAGCATAAGACGACCTTTACCTGCCCATTTGGTACCTTTGCGTATACACGCATGCCATTCGGCCTGTGCAATCGCCGAGTACATTCCAACGTTGCATGATGAGTATCTTCTCGGACTTGCTACAGGACTGCATGGAGGTCTTCATGGATGATTTTACCGTATATGCTGACTCATTTGATGCATGCCTGAATAATCTGTCAAGGGTGTTGAAAAGATGCATTGACACAAACCTCGTGCTCAATTTTGAAAAATGTCACTTCATGGTGACTGAAGGAATAGTATTGGGTCATCTGGTATCCAATAGAGGCATCGAAGTAGATAAAGCCAAGATAGACATCATATCTTCCCTTCCAAACCCCTCTTACGTGAGGAGGTTCGCTCATTTTTAGGACACGCAGGCTTCTACGAAGATTCATAAAAACTTCAGCAAACTTGCCTTGCCTCTGTCCAAGCTGCTCTGGAAGGGCGTGGAATTCAACTTTGATCAACACTGTATCGAAGCATTTCAGGAGTTGAAGACCAGACTCACGTCCGCTCCCATTCTGCAAGCACCAAACTGGGACCTGCCATTCGAATTAATGTGTGATGCATCCAACTCGGCATTAGGAGCTGTTCTCGGCCAAAGAGCCGAGTCGGCCTCCCAAATGCGGGTAATTGCTTATGCATCACGAACTATGGACTCGGCCCAGCGGAATTACACAACAACCGAGAAGGAACTATTGGCAATTGTGTTTGCCCTGGACAAGTTCCGCCCATACCTTCTCGGCACTAGAATAATTGTGTTCTCTGATCATGCGGCCTTGAGATACTTGTTGAAGAAGCCGGATGCCAAGCCGAGACTGATTCGGTGGATGCTTCTCCTTCAAGAATTCAACATTGAAATCGAGATAAAAAGAGGTGCGGAGAACTCTGTAGCAGACCACCTAAGCATAATCCAAAAAAGAAAGTGAACCGATGCCTATCCGAGATGAATTTCCAGATGAGCACCTTACGCACATAAAAACGTCTTCACCATGGTTTGCTGACATTTGTAATTTTGTGGCAACATCTCGGTTCCCACCAGAGGCATCTCGGCTGTACAAGGATAAAATCCGAGCGATGCCAAGTACTACATTTGGGATGATCCCTACCTTTGGAGACGTGCGGTGACAAAGTCATCCGAGTGCATTCCTGAAGCCGAAGTTCAATTCGGTCCTCCAGTTACTGCCACTCGGCACTGGAGGCGGCCATTATGGATCCACTCGGACTGCCGGGGAAAGTGCTAGACTGTGGTCTATACTGGCCAACCATCTTCGAGAGGCAGCGCATGAATTCGTCTCCACCTGCAAGAACTGCCCAAAAAGCGTGAATGGCCATGAGCAGAAGGCATGAAATGCCCCAACAACCCATCCAATTCTGTGAAATCTTTGATGTTTGGGGAATAGATTTCATGGGACCATTCCCAGTCTCCAATGGCTATTCATACATTCTGCTGGCCGTAGATTATGTATCAAGGTGGGTAGAAGCCATTCCCACCAGAACCAATGATGCTCGAGTAGTAGCGGACTTCCTGAAGTCCAACATCTTCTTGGGTTTGGTGTGCCAAAAGCAATCATAAGTGACCAAGGCAGTCACTTACATGTGAGCTATGGCTTCCCTTCTTCAAAAAAATATGGAGTAGCACACAGAATTGCTACTGCCTACCACCCGCAAACCAATGGCCAAGCAGAAGTGTTCAACAGGGAAATCAAGAAAACACTGCAAAAGATGACCAATCCCAGCAGGAAGGACTGGAGCCGCCTCCTTGAGGATGCTCTCTGGGCACATAGAACCGCATATCGGACACCTTTAGGGATGTCTCCCTACAGGATTGTTTTCGGCAAAGCCTGTCACCTTCCTGTGGAACTAGAACACAGAGCATACTGGGCTGTTAAGCAGTGCAATTTGGCCTATGACCAAGCTGGAGAACAGAGAAAGTTTCAGCTGCAAGAATTAGATGAACTCCGCTTGGAAGCATATGAAAATTCTAGGATCTACAAGCAGAAAATCAAACGATTCCATGACCAGCAGATCCTAAGAAAAGAATTCCGAATTGGCCAGAAAGTCCTTCTGTTTAACTCACGCCTTAAACTCATTGCAGGTAAACTACGTTCTAGATGGGATGGGCCTTTTGTTATCACTAATGTGTTTCCCCATGGTGCAGTACAGCTAAAAGACGAACACAACAACAGCACCTTCCAGGTCAATGGGCACCAAATTAAGCCATTCCATGAAGGCCCAATGTCAATCATTCCGGAAATGGAGGACATATCATTGATGGAACCAACAGCTCCAGATGACCCTCCCTTGCATTGAGGACAATGCAGACTTTAAGTGTGGGGGGGGATGATTACAGTCTCTATCCCCATCATCCTGAACTCTGCTAGTTTAAATTACTTTGTTATTCCTTTCAATTGTGTGTTTTATTTCAAGTTTCATGTCATTTCAAATTTCATGTTTTCAATAAAAAAACTGCCCAAGCCGAGTCCATTCTGGTTCTATTCCATCTCGGCCGGATCCGGAACACACTCGGCCTGGCAGAACTTAAAATCTCTTAGTTTTTTTTTTAAAAGCTTTTTTGTTTTTCCATCTGAACAGAATTCCAAGTGGATTGTCAATCATAAAGTGTCTTGAAAAGAATTTTGAATTGGCTTCTGGAAGTTCAGAAAAGACGGTAGGAGTAACTTTGCAACTTTGACAAGAGAAGTCTCTAACTTGAAGGAGATGAAAAATTTGTGCTCTGGGTAGTAACTGACTAAAAATCTAGAAAGAAAAACCTTGAGTCAGAGCAAATACAACCTGTGTGAGATTTTGAGCCTTGAAAACATTGATGGCTTACATCTTGCCATTTCTCTTCTTTTTCTAAGTGTGATTTTTGCATTTATGACAACTGCATATTCTACATTTTGCCTTAACTCTCTGGATACAACTGTTCTCACATGCAGGAATGACATGATCTAGGCCATGTTTCTCATGAGCCCTGAGCCAAATAAAGCCTACCTGAACAAATGTATCTGTTGTTTCCCCATTTGAGCCTAACTAACCATTCTTCTTTTTGACAGCTCACTACAAGCCAAGGCCAGAAAAACCATGAATTAACCTTACCCTCTGGGAGCAGAGGAGCTTTGGAATTGTTGTGGGAGTAAGTCATGATCAAGTGTGGGGGGGAACTCCAGGAAGCAAAACGTTGTTCAACACTCTCCCAAGCTCAAAGAGCAATAAAGGAATAAAAGCGAGCGAAAGAAAGAAAAAGAAAAGTGGAAAGCAGCAGCTGAAAATCTGAGCTGAAGCAAATAAAGAAAGAAAGCAGCTGCATAAATGTGTTGTATAAGAAAAAGAAAAGAAAATGAGCTGGTGGTAGCAAGAAGGAGAAATTGGCAGCATCCTGAGTTACCCTCAGACTGATTTAAACTCACTCCCCATTGCTCCTCTCTTCCTCATGGGTCCTGGAACCAGTTTTTTTTTCCCATATATTATCCACCCCATGACCCAGCCTCGCTACAAGCCAAAAAGAAGTCCTAGTGATCATAACTGTGCGTGTTTTTGCAGGTGTAAGAAGAGAGCTTTGTCAAAGTGTGGCAATTTCAGTTCCATAAATGTTGAGTGTAAATACAAGCCCAAGCACGAGAGAAATGAGGGAATGAATTGCCCAAAAGCTCTGTCACTCTTGGTTATCTTTTCCTGTTTGCAGGTCATTAATTTGCCTAGAGCATAGAAGGAGTAATTTCATATTGATAGAGCATCTCAAGCTCAGAGTGAATGAGTGCCGACTCTGTCTCGGTCGAACTGAAGGAAGCCAAATGAAAAATTCTTTCTATCTTTAAAAATTTCCCCTTGTTGATTTTCATTTTATTTTGCCTAGGAGTGCAAAAGGGTAAGTGTGGGGGTGTGATGAGTCACAAGTTATACATCTTTTAGACACCTAAGAAGGAGGTTTGCAAGACTATTATGTGATTAAGGATGGACTATTAGCTAAGATTCAGTTTATGAGCTCAAATATAGAGAAAATACAAATCTGTGCTAATTCAGACTTCTTAGCTAATAAAAGTATCACTCCTTCTTCCTGCAGGTCAAGCCGAGTTGACCAAGGTCAACAGAACTGTCTCAGCCGAGATGAAGTCGTCCCGACCAGACCGACTCAATCTCGGCCAAGCAAGAGTAGTCTCGGCCGGCCCGTTGACTTGCAGCCCAGCAGCCCAGAAGAGAGTGGCCCAAATGTATTGGCCACATCAGCTGTCCAGCTTGGAGGCCACCTCAATGCCAATTCATCTGCCATGTCACTCCTAGGAAATCTGCCATGTCACGTGAAAAGATCTGCATAGGGGTAGAATCGGACATTCACTGTAATTCTGTTAGGATTCGTTAGGATTAGCTAATCATAGCTCGTGTATATATAGGAGGAGCTGTGCACTGTTTAGTCGTCTTTGAATTCACTTTAATTCCACACTCACTATATCCATTTTCTCGCTCCTGCTCTCTCCATTTTTACGGTGGTGCACGGCGCTGCATTGGTGCTTCTCTCGATTGAGGAAGTGCAGGTCTAAGACTGGGAAGCTGGACGTTTACCAGAGGGGACCGATCAGACTACTGACGCACTCTGGTGGAACTGATCCTCAGCGCTTAGGCTAACGGAGGTGAACCACCACCATCAACCTTGGCGATCGTTGAGGAAGATGGAACCATCCGAACTCAGGACCACTGTATTTGTAGTTTGTTTCTATTAATTGATTTCGTTCTGCATTTCATATCTCTGTTCTCTTCCTCTACTTTAATTCATGATTGAATCTGCGATTGCAATTTAACTGTGAACAATGTTAAGCTAAGCCGATTGGAACTAGTTTAACTAATTCAGTAGGTAACCATTTGACGATTGTTAATAGGGAACCTAAAATCAGCTCTGAACTTAATCCCTGTCAACTGATGAGGTAGCGATTGCATAAATCCTCGGTATGACAATGGACGAACCTTTGGCGATTGCCATATGACTACCCAAGGCTGATATGGACTATGAACTGGAGTGTGGAACCTGGACTGGACTTAATTAATGGAACTAAATCTGAATACAGTTATATAATAATAGATAAGTAGTAATAGTAGTATACATTCACTGCATTCATAGTCTTAGTTTATTTCCTGCTTACTTGCATTCAAAACCCCCCGTTTACTGCTTTCTTTACTGTTTTCTGGGTGAGACAGAGGTAATCCCCCTCTGTAGCGTCTGTCTGCACTCAGCCGAGACCAAGCCGGATAGTCTCCGCCGAGACCATCTCTGTTTAGTCCCTGCCGAGTATGACTCGGCTACAACCGAGGAGAGTCAACACTTCACATTTCAGATTCTGCATTGTTTAACTTGACACTAAATCACAATTGAGCACACTGTGTCCTTGAGAAGAATGACCTAGGGTTAGCTATACTATAGTTAGCTTTAGTTATTTGATAAGCGCGTAAACGACTGTAAAAACGCTCATCATCAGTGACTCAATGTTATCATTGCATTTGCATCATTCATCATTCATACGTATCCCAAAAAAAAAATATAATAAAATAAATAATAAAAAAAAATGAAAAAAGACTTAAGGATCAGGATCCGGGCCTTTCCCAGCCCCAGGAGCCACGGTTTATTATCACCCCCTCCCGGAGGTAGGTCGTGTACCCGGGCCCACCACAGAGCCAATCCTCCTAGATAGCAACAAGATCAATGCTCTTGAGGAACGAATGCGGGCCATTGAGGGAATCGGTAGCCATGGCATCGACGCTGTCAATTTGTGTCTGGTCCCCAATATCGAGCTACCCTCCGATTTCAAGGTCCCCAAGTTCGAGAAATACAAGGGAAGTTCTTGCCCGCGTGTACATCTGGCCATGTACTGTCGAAAAATGGCCCCCTACACTCAACAAGACAAAATCTTGATGCACTGCTTCCAGGACAGTCTTACGGGGGCAGCATTACGGTGGTACGTTGGCCTGGACAACGGGCATATAAAAACAAGGAGAGACCTTGCTGACGCCTTCCTCCGGCAATATAAATACAATGAGGATATGGCCCCAGATCGCTCCCGCCTACAAAATCTGTCCAAAACAAACGCGGAAGGCTTCAAGGACTATGCACAGAGGTGGTGGGAGTTAGGCGCCCAGGTTCAGCCTCCCCTCTCAGAAAGGGAAATGGCGTCGATGTTCATCGACACCCTTCCTTCTCCCTTCTATGACAAAATTGTAGGGAGCGTGGCTTCCAACTTCGCCGACCTAGTCGTCATAGGAGAAAGAATAGAAGTCGGCATTAAGCGGGGAAGGTTCGCACAAGACCGGGGAAATACGAGCTTCGTCAAGAAAGTGGAGAAAAGAAGGGGAGAGACGAATGCTGTAACAACGGATCCTCCTCGTCCACTGGGCCAGAGTAAGCTCATCCTGAGCAGCACAGGAGTGGTCTCTCTACCTGACTCAGCACCCCAGACTGAGACGGCAACTACGCCGGAGACCCAAAACCCCCGCCTGACGTGCCAAAGGAGAATCTTCACACCTATCCCCATGCCTTACACAACTCTGTTCCCTCTTCTGCTCCAGAAAGGCATGATAGCGATTCTACCTCTGAAGCCGCTCGAGCTGCCCTACCCCCGGTCCTACAATCCCCAAGCAAAATGTGAATATCATTCGGGCGCCGTAGGGCACTCCACTGAGAGGTGCTGGAGCTTCAAACACAAGGTCCAGGATTTAATAGAAGCAGGATGGCTCAAGTTTGAAGGAGTTAAGCCCAACATCAGCACCAACCCACTCCCGACCCACGAAGGGCCAACTGTCAACACATTGAACCATAGTGCTCTTGCCTCGGGTCAAAAGGTAGAGGAAGTTGCCACGGTGGGACGACAAGGGGTTCTCCCGTTTCAACCACTGGTCATCCAGTGCAACCTGGTCCACCCCGCGCCATTGATCATAATAGCCCCACCTAAGCCCGCCTACAAGGATAATCACGTTGTTCCATGGTGTTATGACCCGGTGCCCGAGGAACTCCCAGAAGAGCAGATCGAGGAACCCCCGGCCGAAGAAATCACTAATCTTATAGAGCCCGGGGGGATGACGCGTAGTGGGAGAATCTACACCCCTGGAAACCTCGGAGGAAAGGACCCTAAGGAGAATCCAAAAGGGGCGCCTAAGGAAAAAGAGGTTGAGGAGTTCCTGAAGCTCATCCGCTACAGCGAATATGAGCTATTGGACCACCTGAACAAGACCCCGGCTCGCATCTCGCTCCTCTCCCTGCTCTTGAACTCCGAAAGCCATCGTAACCTCCTGCTGAAAGTCTTAAAGGAAGCTCACGTAACCCCGGACATCTCCATGGAAAGATTCGGGGGCATCGTCAGCAATCTCACCAGCACAAGGCGATTAACCTTCTCGGATGAGGAGATCCCGATCGAAGGAAAACAGCACAACCAGCCCCTTCACATCGCTGTCAAATGCGGGGCCTACATAATCACTAGAGTGCTAATTGACAATGGATCTTCCCTCAATGTCCTGCCAAAGACCACCCTGGACAAGTTAGACCCCACCCATGAGCAATTGAAGGCCAGTCCAGTAATAGTGAGGGCGTTCGATGGCTCAAGGCGGGATGTCATGGGAGAAGTTACTCTCCCTATCTACATTGGCCCCACCCTGTTTCACATTCTCTTCCAAGGCATAGACATCCGCCCCGCATACAGCTGCCTCTTGGGAAGACCTTGGATCCACGGCGCTGGAGCAGTACCTTCCTCCCTCCATCAAAAGGTCAAATTTATCGCAGACCAGCAACTAGTCAGCGTGATGGGGGAACAGGAATTGGTAATCAGTACTCCCGTACCTGATGAATACATTGAAGAGAAGGAAGAGGCCCTGGAAACCTCCTTCCAGGCACTTGAGCTCACAGCCAGCCCGAGGGAACCCCCGCTTGCGGTAGAAAATATGGCGTTCCGCATCATGATCAAGGAAGGATACCAACCTGGCAAAGGGCTTGGCCCTCTCCTAGAGGGCATCCCAGCTCTAGTTGAGATCCAGGAAAACAAGGGGAGAGCGGGACTCGGATACCAAGCAGACAACCAGGCAAGGGCACTGATGAGTCACAATTTATTCATCTTTTAGACACCTAAGAAGGAGGTTTGCAAGACTATTCTGTGCTTAAGAATGAACTGTTAGCTAAGATTCATTTTATGAGCTCAAATATATAGAAAATACAAATCTGTGCTAATTCAGATTTCTTAGCTAATGAAAGTAACTCTCCTTCTTTCTGCAGGTCAAGCCGAGTTGACCAAAGGTCAACAGAAGAGTCCCGGCCGAGACGAAGTCGTCCCGGCCAGACCGACTCCATCCCGGCCAAGTCAGATTCGTCTCAGTAGTCCCTGACTCGCAGCCCAACAGCCCAGTAGAGTGGCCCAATTGAATTGTCTACATAAGCTATCCAGCTTGGAGGCCACCTCAGCTTCATATGCCAGGTCACTCCTAGGGAATCTGCCATGTCACGTGAGAAGATCTGCAGAGGGGTAGAATAGGACATTTACAATGTAATTCTGTTAGGATTCGTTAGAATTAGCTCAGCACAGCTCGTGTATATATAGAAGGAGCTGTGCACTGATTACATGTCTTTGAATTCACTTTATTCACACAACATTTTACTCCATTTTCTCGCTCTCGCTTTCTTCATTGCTGGTGGTGCACGGTACTGCAGTGGTACTTCTCTCGATTGAGGAAGTGCAGGTCTAAGACTGGGAAGCTGGAAGTCTACCAGAGGGGACCGATCAGACTACTGACGCACTCTGGTGGGACTGATCCTCAGCGCTTAGGCTAACGGAGGTGAACCACCACCATCAACTATGGCGATTGTCATGGAAGATGGATCCACCTGAATTCAAAACCACTGTGTTTGTCTTTCATTTCTGTTAATCAATTTCATTCTGCAATTCCTGTCTTCACTTTAATTCACGATTTAATCCGCGATTGCAATTGAGTTGTGAACAATGTTAAGCTAAGCCGATTGGAACTGGTTTAACTAATTCAGTAGGTAATCATTTAGCAATTGTTAATTGAAAGCCTAAAATCAGCTCTGAACTTAATCCCTGTCAACTGATGAGGTAGCGATTGCATAAATCCTCGGTATGACAATAGACGAACCTTTGGCGATTGCCATAAGACTACCCAAGGCTGATATGGACTGAGAACTGGAGATTGGAACCTGGACTGGACTTGATTAATGGAACTAAGCATGAACACAGTTAAATAATAATAATAATAATAATAGGAGTATAATTTTACTGCATTCTTAATCTTAGTTTACTTTCTGTTTACTGCATTTCAAACCCCCCCTGTTTACTGCTTTCTAATCTGAGACAGAGACAGTCCATCTCTGTAGCGTCTGTCTGAACTCAGCCGAGACCAAGCCGGATTATCTCTACCGAGATCATCTCGGCTCAGTCTCTACCGAGAACATCTCGGCCAAGCCGGCCGAGAAGAGTCAGCACTTCACCATTCAGATTTTTCTTTATTTCACTCAAACACCAATTCACAACTGAGCACACTGTGTCCTTGAGAAGAATGACCTAGGGTTGACTATACTATAGTTAGCTTTAGTTATTTGATAATGAGTTAAAAACGACCATTGCAAAACAGTTATCAGGCACGCCCAGCCCAGGCTACGTGGGGCCAACATTTTGTTCGGAAAAGTGTGGCGACAATAGGCAGCCAGCCCGGAGACCGATCTGGGAGAGTTGGCGTTTTCGAGGGACAACTAGCTAACTGGACGGCGGAACCACTGGCAGGCGAATTTCTCTTTCTAATGTAATTTCTTTTGTAACTCGCCCTTCGGGGCGACTTTGAATTAATAAAACTCAGCATGCATTTTCATCCATCTTCTTTGTTTTTCTTCCCTTTTTCTTTCTCTTTTTTCCTGCATTTTTCATACTTTAATTTCGCAAAAAGGGACTCCCTTAAAAATAAAATCACCACCAATAACGAACCTGTACCCAAACAGCGATACCGCCTGCGTATGCGAGGACCCTAGTCCTATCGAGGAACCGGTAGGAGAGGACGACGCAGAAGCTGAGACTTTGGCTGAGGTAGAGAGGCAGATAGAACGAGAAAGGCCAAAGTTTCAACCCTTGATGAAGGAGTTAGAAAGCGTGAACCTGGGGGATGAGGGGAATAAGAAAGAGGTGCGAATAGGAAATCAAATGTCGCGAGAATCAAGAAAAGCCCTCATAGAGCTCTTACAAGAGTTCTCAGACATATTCGCATGGTCATACCGAGACATGCCAGGCCTCGACCGCAGCATAGTGGAACACAGACTCCCCATGCTCCCAAAAGCGATCCCCGTTCGCCAGCAATTGCGAAAAATGAAGCCCGACGTAGCATTAAAAATTAAAGAGGAAGTAAAAAAGCAGTGGGACGCGGGGTTCCTGGTCGTATCTAACTATCCCCAATGGGTAGCAAACATCGTACCGGTACCCAAAAAGGACGGGAAAGTACGCATGTGCATTGACTATAGGGATTTAAATCGGGCCAGTCCCAAGGATAATTTTCCCTTACCCCACATCGACATGCTCGTGGATAATACGGCATGTCACTCCTGCTTCTCCTTCATGGACGGCTTCTCGGGGTATAATCAAATTTTGATGGCAAAAGAAGATCAGGAGAAAACAACCTTCGTCACCCTCTGGGGAACATTCTATTATAAGGTAATGCCCCTCGGTCTCAAAAATGCCGGGGCAACCTACCAAAGAGCAATGGTAACCCTGTTCCACGACATGATGCATAAGGAAATCGAGGTCTACGTCGACGATATGATCGCCAAATCCCAAACTCCGGAGCAGCACCTCAAAGATCTACGAAAGTTATTCGGTAGACTTCGCAAGTACCGACTAAGACTTAACCCGACCAAATGCACCTTCGGGGTGACGTCGGGGAAATTGCTGGACTTCTTGGTAAGCGAAAAAGGCATTGAAGTGGACCCAGACAAAGTGAAAGCTGTCAGGGAAATGCCTCCTCCCACAACGGACGCAGAGGTCCGGGGCTTCCTAGGACGGATAAATTTCATAGCCAGATTCATTTCCCAGTTAACGGCAACGTGCAACCCCATATTTAAACTTCTCCGGAAATGGCATAAGTTCGAATGGGATGCAGAATGTCAAGAAGCTTTTGAGAGGATCAAGCAATACCTGGAATGCCTGCCGATCCTCGTCCCCGCAGCCCCTGGAAAGCCTCTAATCCTGTACCTCACGGTGCTCGACGAATCCATGGGCTGCATGCTAGGGCAGCAAGACGAGGCTGGCAAAGAACGG
The DNA here is from genome assembly GCA_025330945.1 of Mucuna pruriens. Classification (NCBI taxonomy): domain Eukaryota; kingdom Viridiplantae; phylum Streptophyta; class Magnoliopsida; order Fabales; family Fabaceae; genus Mucuna; species Mucuna pruriens. Next base: position 9,314,749 of record JAENHJ010000424.1, on the reverse strand, counting down.
GCAGTCTACTACCTCAGCAAAAGGTTCACGGATTGTGAAAGAAGATACTCGGCCTTGGAACGAACTTGTTGCGCCTTAGTCTGGGCCGCCAAGAGACTCCGACCATACATGTTGTCTCACTCAGTCCGGCTAATAGCCAAGACTGACCCCATCAAATACATATTGGAGAAGCCCGCGCTAACCGGACGCATAGCTCGTTGGCAAATGGCTCTGTCCGAGTTCGACATCACTTATGTAACCCGTCACACTGTTAAGGGGGGTGCTCTAGCAGATCACCTGGCCTATCACCCACTGGCGGACCCACAGCCCCTAGCTCATGAAATCCCAGACGAACACATCATGGTAATAGGTGACAAGCCCCGGCATGAGAACGAATGGACAATGTGGTTCGATGGGGCATCTAACGTGTTGGGCAATGGGATTGGCGTAGTCCTGGCCTCTCCAGCCGACCACTACTTCCCTTTCGCCGCCAACCTGGGGTTCGATTGCACAAATAACATGGCAGAATACGAGGCTTGCACCATGGGACTCGCCATGGCCCTGGAGCACCAGGTCAAAAGACTCCGGGTCTACGGGGACTCAGCCTTGGTGATCTATCAGCTCCGTGGAGAATGGGAAACGCGGGATAGCAAACTTATCCCATACCACGACTACGTGAAAGAGATGACAGAAGCCTTCGACACCGTCACATTCCACCACGTGCCACGCGAAGAAAATCAAATGGGGGACGCCTTGGCGACCCTGTCAGCTATGGTACGAGTAAATGACGGGCGAGAGATGACCATACAGGTCCGGCAACTCCCTCACACGGCCTATTGCCATCACCTGGGTCTCGGAGTACCCAAGATGGACCCAGAACCCTGGTACCTCGACATAAGGAGATACTTGGAAAAAGGGGAATACCCGGAGGGGGCATCGGAAAATAGCAAAAGGACGCTGAGGAGGCTAGCAGCCAGCTACCTTATGAGCGGAAATGTACTATACAAAAAGAGCGCAGACATGACACTTCTGCGATGCGTGGACCGTCCTGAGGCTGAACGGATAATAGAAGAGGTCCACGAAGGAACCTTCGGCACCCATGCAAACGGTCATACTCTGGCTCGCAAAATACTCCGCGCAGGGTATTATTGGACCAGGTTGGAATCTGACTATCATCAACATGTCCAACGGTGTTTGAAATGCCAGCCCCACGGCGACCGTATCAATGTTGCTCCCTCCTCCCTGCACAGCTTAACTGCGCCATGGCCGTTCTCCATGTGGGGTATAGACGTGATTGGACCTATCGAGCCCAAGGCCTCTAACGGGCACAGGTTCATACTAGTGGCTATCGATTACTTCACCAAGTGGGTGGAGGCAGCATCATACTCGGCCGTAACACGCGGCGTAGTGGTAAAATTCCTCAAAAGGGACATCATCTGCCGTTACGATATCCCATTCCACGTCATTACAAATAACGACACCAATCTAAATAACAAGATGATGACAGAACTGTGCGAACAATTCCAGATTCGTCATCACAATTCTACTCCCTACCGTCCCCAGATGAACGGAGCAGTAGAGGCCGCCAACAAGAATATCAAGAAAATAATACGGAAAATGGCGGTAACCTATAAAGATTGGCATGACATCTTACCCTATGCGCTACATGGATATAGAACCTCCGTGCGAACCTCTACCGGAGCAACCCCTTACTCCCTGGTTTACGGTACTGAAGCGGTCCTCCCAATCGAGATCGAAATACCCTCTTTAAAGGTCCTGGCAGAGGCAGAATTAGAAGACACCGAATGGATTCAGCGACGCCACGACCAGCTAAACCTGATCGAGGAAAAACGTCTCACGGCCCTATGTCATGGTCAGCTCTACCAGAGCAGAGTCAAGAGTGCCTTCGACAAAAAGGTGAAACCTCGCATGTTCTGGACAGGGGACATGGTCCTTAAAAAGGTACTGCCCAATGCCCGCGACCCGAGAGGAAAATGGGCACCCAACTACGAAGAACCATACGTGGTGAAGTATGCTTTCTCAGGAGGGGCGCTGCTCCTGACCGACGTTGAAGGGCACGACCTCAAACACACCGTCAACTCAGACTCAGTGAAGAAGTTTTTCCCTTGAAATCTCGCCTAAGATGCAGTGGAAAGTCGTCCGCACCCAGCCGAAGCCTAAATAGGATTAGGGGAAACCAAGTACGGGGTTACCTCGCTGGTCCCAGCAAACAACCGTCCTTTACAAATACACAAAAATCATGTAAACCATACATTATCAATAAAATCTCATTTTTTACCTTTTCTCCCTTTCTCCACATGCTAAGTTTCATTAATTCAACAAAAGAATCTGTGTTGTTAAGAACAGTTCGCAATCAAAGGTACCATCTCCGTTATAGACCCTCGATACCGCATAACCACGGCGATAGCCTAATCCAGGTGGCCGAGCGCAGTCACAAATAATAATCACACATTCCCTTAAAAAAAAAAAAAAAAAAAAAAAAAAAAACTGCCTAAGGTCAATTCCATTTCGGTTCGGTTAGCTCAAACTAACTGGTCAGACGCCTTTAAAGGACCCTCATCCTAGCTCGCAACCCTCCCGAGAAACTGCGCACCCCCGGTCCAGATGAATAAAAATGACAGTAAAATAAATAAATAAACGGATACAAAAGCAAAAAAAAAAACAAAAGAAAGGTAAATAATAAAGACAGTAATTTCATAAATAATAAGTTTGATTTACATGATCATTGGGGAGGGGGGTCAAGTAGGGAAACAAGCTTCCCGTCCTTAATTTCTAAAGTCACCGAGTAAGGGCTTAGGTCGAAATCCGGTGCCAGAAGGGCTATCTGCTGAAGGGCCTTTTGGAAAACCGCCTCATGTTGGTCCATAAGAGCGCCTTCCAGACGTTCCACTCTATTAGCTAGGCGCTGTCGTTCCTTGGCGGAAGCGGCAACCTCAGCCCCCAGAGCCGCTGCCTTATCCCCTGTAACCTTCAAGGCGACCCCCATCTTAGCCTTAGTCTCCTTATCAGCGGCCACAACCGCCTCCGCCCTAGCCAAATCCTTGGACAAAGCCTCCGAGGACTTCTGCGCAAGCGCCAAGGCCGTCTTCAACCTCGCCACTTCAGCATCGGATGCAACTGTCTTGACCTTCCAATTTGCAACTTCAACCTCGGCCTCTGTCACTTTCTTGGTCAACTGGGTAGCTTCAGCTTCAGCGGCTGCAGCCCTGCCTCCCATGGACGCCGCCTCGGACTTGCACTTCGCCAAATCAGCCCATAAACCCTCTCGGTCAGCCCTCAACTTGGCCGATTCAGCTGTCAACCGCTCCACCTCAGCCTTCAGATCACCATTGGCCCTAGCCATCTTATCGAATTCCCTCTTATTCAGAGCCTCCTTCAGCACAACCTGTTCGGCCTTCTTCACTAAGCCCTTAGACACCTCCAAAGAGGCTAGGGACCTGAGATGGTACGCAGCCATCGTGTCAAAAACACCGTCCATCCCCCCGGGCGACCGAAGCCTACGGTCATATTGAGGAATCGAGCTCGGCGGGAACAAACTGTGGACATTTGCATCGGGGCCCCACAAAGACCGCACACCGGCAGGAGCCCTGAAGTGGGCCAACCCCCCTGGCGGCAGCTCCGGGCCGGCAGTAATGGTGACCCTGCCCATCTCGGTTGGATTAGTCGAAGGAGAGCCTGAGGGCACTTTGCCTTTCCCTTTTTTCTGAGCAGCCTCCTCAGCAGCAGCGGTTTCAGCCTTCCTTTTGGCGCTTCCAGTCAACTGGTCTGACGGGAGAGGCCTCGTTTCAGCTTGGGCCGACATCACATCGGCTCGCGTTTCAGCCGCCGGCATCTCGGCGGCAGGTGGGGTCCTCGCCGTCTCATCTGCCTGGGCCGACTCTGTTTCGGCCACTGGAGCCTCCTCCGACTCGGCCACTGGTGTCGTCTCTGCCTCGGCCATTGGAGCCGGTTCTGTTTCGGCTGCCTGCATTTCGGCCCTTGGCACCGATGTCTCCCCTGCCGATGGCTCCGCCGACCTCGCCACGGTTCCGGCACCACGAGCCAATTTCACTTTTCTGATTAAGGCTGACATATCGATCCCTTCGTCTTCAATCATCCCTGTCAAACACAAAAACACAACAGTACAAACAGTTAGATGTTTGCACTATTCCCAAACACAAAAAAATAAGACTCACTTCTTAAGTGGGAACCAAGCTTTTTCCCAATGGCAACCACAATCTCCTTGCAGTTCATCCCTCGGGGCAGCTCGTCCAACAGTTGGAGAGTCACTTTCTCCTCGCGAGAGAGTCGGCTCTTCTGCGTTCCTGAGGCCTTCAAGGGCAGCCTCCAATACAATGGCATAGGCTGCCCATCTACGCTTAAGGACCCCCCAGCCAGAGCCCTTATCTTCAGAAAGCGATCCTTGAAGCCCTTGTAAGACGCGGTGTACGCCGTAAACAGACTGGCGTTGGGGAGGGGTGCCAAAGAGACCCAACCCACCTTCTTCCCCACTCGGATAGTGTAATGGCTCAGAAACACGGGGGCAGAAGGAGCCATCGTCAATACAGCGCACACCACCTTGAATGCCTACAGAGCCGCCCACCCATTGGGATGAAGCTGCGAAGGAGCTACTCCCACCAGCCTTAGCACATCCGCTGTAAAGCGGTCCAGAGGGAAAGTCACCCCCAAATCCTGGAGGACGGTTTCGTACATGTACACGAAATCGCCCTCTCCCTCCTTGCACACATGGCGACCCGCTCCGAGGCTGAGCAGTGGGTCATCTCTAGTTTGGGGGCATGGGGCCCACAGACCCAGTCCCCTTTGGCAGCCAGGGACCTCACTTCGGCAAGCGTCATCTTTGAGCCGTAGGACAGAACATCCTCGTGGACCCACTCAAAGTGCTCCTCCCCAGATTGGGTAAGAGCATTGGGACTGGACCCTGCCCTGTTCGCCATGGCCACGGGCACGGCAGCTATGGCCTCGGGGCTGGAAGTTGAGGTAAAGGAGGAAGATGAAGAAGATCCAGCAGTACCTAACATCGTTGGATGTTGGAAGAAATGTTAAAAGGGAAGGAAGTTGCGGAGGAGGAAAACTCGAGGAAGAGGAAAGTGAGAAGAAGTTTCGATACTCTGAGTTGAAAATGGGAAATAAGGCTCCAACGGGCAGTTGGACACCTATTTGCAAAAATGAAGGGTTTAGGAACAAAGCACCACGCGCCATTAAGAGGCGCAATTCCCTAGGACGGCTCAATCATCAGACCTGGAGTTAATGCGCCCCGAGAAACGAAAAGACACATTAAACGCATCCCGAAAAACAAAAAGGCACCACCAATGCGCTCCCAAGACACGAGGGGGCAGGCTATGAAAGGCGCGTCCCCTCAGACGCGACCTCTAATCTTCCAAATAAAAAAAAAGGAAATTCAAATAATAAAAAAAAAAAAGGAGAAATGCCACCCGAGTACAAATCCAACTCGGCTAGCATCCAAGTCGTCTCGGCCAGTACAAATCCAACTCGGCCAGCATCCAAGTCGTCTCAGCCAGTACAAATCCGTCTCGGCCAGCATCCAAGTCGTCTTGGCCAGTAGAAGTCCATCTCGACCAGCACTCAGACCGTCCCCGCCAGAAGCATCATCAAATCTAGGCACCCAAAGGAAAGCCTAGCAACCAGAAATATTGTCAAATCTAGGCGCCCAAAGGAAAGCCTAGCAACCAGAAATATTGTCAAATCCAGGCACCCAAGGAAAGCCCAGAAAGTCACTCAAAATTAGCAATGTCATCAAACCTAGGCGCCAAACGGAAAGTCTAGTGATCACTCAAAAACAAGTACCCCAATGGCCATTTTCAAACCGGAGCACCCAATGGAAAGCTCAAGGGCCAATCAAGTTAGGACAGTTCAGCAGCACCACAGCACCAAATCCAGGCACCAAGGAGAAAGCCTAGTATGGACACTCAGTGGAAAACCTAACAGCCAAAGCAGTTTACTACTCGAAGTTCAGTCCTAGGACTACCCCGTCAGCCGACTCCCTAGGAAGGCTTAGAGTCTTTATCCGCATTCATTATCACAAACCCAATACTGAATGCAAATAAAGAGGGGGCAACTGTAGCACCCCAATAGCGTCCGGGCCGGAATGCCATTCCAGCCCTCCCCAAAGCCGGTCCAATTCCCAGCTCTTGGATCGTTCCCACACGGCCCAAAGCGGAGACAGGCCCAGACCACAGTAGTAGTCCACACTTGACTCAGTCTATGCTTGACTGAGTCTCCGCATATCCCAGTGGACCCCAGGCGTCATGGGAATAACAGAAAGCACGAACCTGGGGGAGAGGATAATATCTGAGAAGATTATGGGATTCAGTTGTTATCCAATCCCCCCAAGCTCTATATAAAGCCCAGGCAGATTCCAAAAAAGGGGAGGAAAAAAGAGAGGACAGCGAGAGCGCTAGGAGAAGACCAAGAAAGAAGAACGACCGGAGACAGGCCAGGAAAAGCTGACGATGACGCACCAGAAATGAAAGGAGCATTCCAGGGGTTGGCAGAAAGAGAGGATCAGGCGTTGGACCAAGGCAGGGAAGACACGACCGCCATCACCAAACACCAGGTTAGTACCCTAATTCCCCTCTCTGCATCCAACCCAGGTTATTCCCCATTGCCCATCTCAAACTGGAATCCCGGCCTTGTTCCCATGACCTGGGCCGAGTCCATATCGGCCCCTCGACGGCCAGCCGAAGTGACCTAAACCCTGCCTCTCCGAAGCCGACTCGGCCTCGGCCAAGCTGGCGCGAGTCGGCCTGGTCCCCCAATACCAACCACCATGTCCGCTCAGACTCGGCTACGATAGAGCCGAGACGAGACGAGCCTCCCCCCACCTCTCCCTAAACTCACCTCCTGCTAAGAAGACACACCCGACTATCCCACACTCCTGCCAGAACTACGTGGACTTTGAATCCTTTAGAGCCGAGGTACGAGGCCTTAGGGGGCACACCCCTATCAAGTCAAGCCTTAAAAACCCCAAAATCCCCGAACACCATGAACCTCCTCAGACCCAAAAACACAACCCAGATGCCAACATTGCCCCCCTTCCCAGACAACTAGCTAAGGGTAACTATCGAGTGATAGGCATGCTAGGGGTCTCTATGCTCCCAGTGTGTAACCAACTCCCGAGCCCTCACCTCTGAATCTAGACCAGCCTTTCCACCAGGTTTTCTGGCGTCCCCTGAAGCAAAACGCCAGTGGCGACTCCCACCGGGCCGACTCGGTTTCGGCTTGCCAATGGCCGACTCGATTTCGGCTCGTTAGAGCCGGACGTCACAATTTAGGTTGTGACATCTGGTCATAGGCATCTTGCTTTTTTTTTTAAAAGGTGCTCTCAAACTCTCTCTTGGTGGGAATAGGAATTTACCTGCCCCACGGTGGGCGCCAATGTTCTGTTCTTAGAACTAAAGGGGTTTCTCTCTGGGAAAGAAGATGTGTTCTTCATTCCTTGATCCTGCTATTTATAGATGAAGTTTCCCACTTGGGTGGTTTGAGTTCCAAGAAAATCTTCAGGTGTTAGAAAAAAGATCTCCCTTATTGGCCACTTGCCTATCTGACACCTGACGGCGCCTCCTTCTACTCTGACTTCTGACGAAGTGATGTCAAGTCACATCAATCATGACTTCTCCAGTACTCTTTCTTTAACATGCTCGGCTTCTCTCTTCCCTCGGTCGTTCGGCCGACCATATGAAGGTTATTACAACGATCGATCATGGCCGGACGGTACAATGGTAACTTTTTTTTATGTGTGTTGTATATTTTTTTTAAAATTATGATACTTAATTAAAAAAACTAAAAATAGAAAAATATTTTTATTTTTATTAAATTTGTGATATAAATAATGTTAGTATATTAATTATTTAGTTAGTTTTTAAATGTTCACTTATTTTGAGTTATGATTTGATTTTTTATAATTTTTAAAATGAGATAGTATCTTATAAGTACTCATATAATGTATAATACATCTAAAGACTTTAAAATTGTGTAAACACTTACCAACATGTATATCCAACCACATATAATTTATTGAATTTTAAGCACTTATCACATAAGTTCTTGTATAATAATAACTTATTGAGTAAGATCTTAATTAAGTTATTTTTCCAAATAGACCTTTATACTTATATTTATATTTATATTTATATTTATATTTATATTTATATTAAAGTATATATTTATATTATTTAATATTTATAAATATAAGGTATATATAATATATGTTTTTTAAGTTATATTTATTGTATGTGTGACTTAGTGGTTTAAGAATGGGTTTTAGAGTACTTGGACTTGGGTTAAAGTCTTAGCATTTCAATCACACAATTTATTTTTTCATTAGCTTTTTTTAAATTGGACCAATAAGGACCATGCTCGCTTGTGCAGGCTAAGTATCTCATATCACAACCACACAATAAACATTCATCTGAGTTCATTTCTTGCCAACTCTTGACCTAGGAAGCTCGTTTGATAACTGTAGCACCTCAAAATTGTCCGGTCCAAACAACCACAGTTGACTTTCCCTTAACTGATAATGATAAAATCCTGAAGATTCTATTCAAACAACCACAGTTGACTTTCCCTTAACCGATAACGATAAAATCTTGAAGATTCTATATGTTATCAACAAACAACCACAGTTGGCTTTCCCTTAACCGATAACGATAAAATCCTGAAGATTCTATACGTTATCAACAAACAACCATAGTTGACTTTCCATTAACCGATAATAATAAAATCCTGAAGATTCTATACGTTATCGGTAACAACCAGAAACAATAAAATCTCCTGGAGATGGGATAAGATACACTTCCATCTCAACTATAGCCTATATAAGGCCTTGTCGCGAATAAGCAGGGGCCAAACAATTTTTCACCAAAAAGCACGAGAGAATTGGAGCACTACTAAAATACTAGGAACATCAAGAGAGAACAAACTTGGACAGAGAAGAGAAGATGACACGGCAGGAAATAGGTAAACTCTTTTCTCCCTTCTAATTGGATGGTAGTTTAGACTCATAGGTTGAACTGCAATTAATGAATTAAAGAACTGACTAGTTAAGCCTCGTAGGAATCAATCTATTTAAAACTTCCTGGTTTCTTCCCGTTCTCTCTCTCACCCCTTCCACTAGGCCGAGTCCATTTCGGCTTCCCCCGAGGCCGAGTTGATCTCGACCTTCCCTTGTCCAAACCCTTCTCCTACATGTCGGTCATGGCCGAGTTCATCTTAGCCATTGGCTTAGCCTAGCCTAGGAACCTAAGCCAGAACTACGTGGACTTTGAATCCTCGTACTCGAGGTACGTAGGCAGAGGAGGCACACTCCTCGCAAGTCTATTCCTCCAAACCAAACCATCCCCCATACATAGGATTCCATAGTATCTTTAGTATTAGTCTCATTTCACAATCTGCGAATGTATGACACTCTTTTATTGCACAAATTTTATGCCATGAACTATTGCATGGCATTACCATCTCTACCCACACTGAAACCTAGTAAACCAGCTAGTCTTAGGTAACTGTTAGGTAACAGACATGTTGGGAACACCCTGTGCCCCTGGTGTGTAACCAACTTCAGAACTCACCTGGTTCAAAGACCAACCTTATCCTTCCCTTTCTCAGTTTTCCAGCATTCCTAATCAAAACGCTGGTGGCGACTCCTCCCTAAGCCGAATTGATTTCGGCCTACCCCTTAAATCTTTCCTTTTCGCTTCGTCACAAAATTGGTTGCGACAATAACCACTGATCCTTATTCATTTTCTCATAATTTCTCATACTCATGTCTTAATGTAACAACAGTTATATCTTACTCAAATTTCATACTCAACAATATATAAATGCATAAATATAAGAACACAACTCATAAAAGAACACATCACTCAGGTCTACACAAAGGATTCTAGCCACTAAGTTCAACTATTGCTTAGCGAATTGAAGCTATAGGGAGCTCTGTACGCATTCTTGCTTAGTGAGTCACTCTATTTGCCCAACAATAAGAGTCATAAAGAGTTTGTTGCCCTTTATTTCCTTTTCTCACCTAGCGAGGCTCCTTGCTTGCCCAACAAACACCCCAATAGAGAGTTCCAACTTCCTATTATACACCTCGCTTAGTGAGTTAGGACCTTAAGAAGCCTACATCCATTCTCACTTAACGAGGCATAGCCTTCGCTAGATGGATGCTTAAGACAAAGGGTATACAACTCTTTGTTTCACTTTCTTGCTCAACAAGGCCACTGATCGCTTAGCAAGTTGGAGTCACAGTACTCTAGGACTTCCCTTCACTAAGCTAGACGCTAGCCCACTCAATAAAAAACTTTGATAAAGAGTTCCAATCTCTCTATTTCACACTCTCGCTTGGTGAACCTCACTACTCGACCAACACATGGGACTACAAAGAGCCCTACTCCTAGGTCCTAACACTCTCACTCAATGAACCTCATTGCTTACTCAAGGAGAAAAGCCACAATGCTCCAAGGCTCTCATTCCCTCGGCGAGCATCGTGCTTGCCTAATGAACAGACCCAATAGAGAATATACTCCTTTATTCAACATATTCTTGCCTAGCGAGGATCATCCTTCATCTAGTAAGGATCATCCCTCACCTAGTAAGAAGTGACGAACAATAGTTCGCGATTTGCAAATTCTATAGCAAAACTCACCAAAAACACACAAATTGAACAAGGAAACTTAATCAATCTATGTTCTCTTATGCTTTACGAATTTAGCACATGAAAATGTACACTAAAACTCTACTTAATTACATCCAATGCATTCCACACACATAAAAAAAAAACAAATTAAAATGTTTAATCAAATCAAACCTTAACATACAAAACAATCACAAAAATCATTAATTGACAACAATTAATCACATTCAAACCAACAAAAATCACACAAATGGCACACACTAATCCAGGGTTTAATCCACTTCAAAGATGACCAAAATCATGCAAAATTGGGGTCCTAGAGACGAATACTCTACCCATCTTACATATAGAAAACCCAAATAGTAAGATAGAACTCACTCCCCTCTTACCTGGATTGCTAACTCTAAGCAAGAAGCCTTATTCATGTCGTTCTTTTTGTTCTTTTGGTGTCTCTTTCGTGTGTTCCTTTCCTCTACCTTCTAATCTAGAATCACATGTTTAAAGAAACTAACCTAGAGTGAAAATGACTTTGACGCATAACCAGTGACCCGAGGATCACACTGTGGAAAAACGTCCAGCGACAAGCAAAGGTACCAACCATCTCTCTGGATACCAGGTAAGTTTCTTGGCCAAACTCAAATCACATCACTCACCTCCAGGATCACACTTTAGAGAGCAGGCATGTAGCCAGCCTTAGTTCAAATCAAGTCCATCACACTTCAGATGGCAGGCACATACTTGGCCTTAGTTCAAATCGAGTCAATCATACTTCAAATGGTAGAAAAGTAGCTCACTTTAGTCTAGGACCAAGTCAGTTTTGGCCCCTCAGTTCACAACATTGTGCATCCCATCTGACTCCGAGTCAGTAAAGACACATCCGAGTCGATCCAGCCAGCATCCCCACAAACATTGCATTTAACACCGAGACAGGACTCCCATTAGATAGTCCAAACTCTGAGTCGTTGGGGGATAACGTCTAAAGGAAAGTTTAGCCCCTACTTTCAAGCATAGGTAGACACCAAAATCAGCATTGTATATTTATAGCTAGATCCCTACCCGAGAGTCGGACGCCTAAGGGAAAGTCCGACTTTGTATTTCACTGCATGCACCCAGAACTATGTGAACTTTGATTCCTCACGGCCACGAGAGGTACGTAGGAGCAAGAGACACACTTTTGTCAAGTTATGCATTCTCAACCCTACCATCCCAATATGTACTTAGATCCTCTAAACAAACTAACATTAAAGGTTGTGCCAGCTTGTGCAAGTCGTAAGGTAACTACCAGATGGTAGGCATATGGGGTGACGCTTCACCGCCACACGTAACTGACCCCTTGCTCGAACCTCTATTTCGAAAACCCGCCTTATCCACCTTAGGTTTCCGACGTACCTTGAATGTTGGTGGGGACTCCTACCCAAGTCGGGTCGTACTTAGTTAATCCACCCGGATTGACCGAAACTACTTCGACATAACGTAACTATTTTTGTCCAAGATGGACTCGGTTCACCATCTTTACCCTGTACATAATCAAAAACAATTTAAAAAAAAGTAACCTCTACAGTCGTTGCCTGATTTTTCTAAATCGCCCCCAACACAATTTAGGTCACGTCAGAAACCCTTTTTTTTGTACCATTTTTGGTCGAACAAATGAATTTTTTCTTGATTTATTAGTCTATCAAATCGATTGAGAGGTTTTGTTATGTGTTTCAATTAATATAAAAATCAAATGATTTCATTGAAGCATCCGTGAGAATTGAACTTTTTCATGCGGCGAGTTTCATAAAATTCATTTTGTTTTGATATTCTTTTTCATGCTTTGAGTATACATTTTCTATAATTAATTGAGGGTTCAAGTTACTATTCCAATAAAAAAAATAGAAGAGAATGATAAAAAAAATAATTAGGTTGGAAAAACTCAAATTTTCTCAATCTAGTGAGAAAGATGATCAATTTTGTGAAGCTCACTCCCATTGTTTGTTATACGTTATAATCAATGTATTAATTAATATAACATAAAAGTTATATTTATGTTTATCATAGAGAGTTGATGTTTGAATAATTACAATAATCTATTTATTATGTTTCAGTTATATTTCTATCTGTATATTGATTGTGTAGGTATGAACCTAAATCATTTTATTCTTTTTAACAAAATTTATTTATTTATTCTATAATTTTGGTATATTTTTGTATTTTTGGGTACAAGGTTGCTTGTTATACAAGTGGAATGTTAATGTATTGTATTCTCCTTATTTACATGTTTGATTAAAGATTTTTTTTGGAAAAAATCTCTTATATAATTAACAATTATATACATGTTGTACTTTCTCTCTTAAAATGTTGTAAAATTAATTTAGACCCAATTAAGTTCATTTCATCTAAAATTTGATTAATTTTAGATTCTTTGGATATTTATATAAATTCTTTAGATATAAATTAATGTTTTAATTATCCTATAGTATGTTGTATTTTCACAATTTCACTATTGTATTTTTTAAAATTCGATCCAAAAAAATAAAAATAAAAAATTATATTTCTTTATTCTTTTTTTATCCTTTATTACATATCTTAGTCACAATTTGTTTTGTGGATCACAATTAAGCCTATATACTTTGGATTAAAATATTATGTTTAGTGAATTATGTAGTTGTAAATAATTTTGTCAATTAAACAAAAAAACTATTATATTTGTAATTCATGTTTTACTTTGATTTATAATTAGAGTTTATTTGAAATATTAATTTTTATTATATTATAATTTAATATTGATTTGTAAATCATTTGGGAAATAATATATAAGTTCTTTGAGAAGTTCTCATTGGGTGAGAAATTTAGTTCAACTATCTTTTTCTATCAAGTGGGAGAGTTTGACATGTTTATAAGTGAGATTGCATTGATACAAGGTCTTTACCTTAATTAAATGCCCAATTAATTAGACATGGTATTTGTTATATTTTCAAATATCTCTTATTCAATAATTTAATTTTCTCTTCACATACTATTTATAATCATGTTGTTGTCGTAAGGACCTATAATAAGGATTTTATTTGTAATAGTCTCTTATGTTAGCAATTATATCATAGTTGTATATTGTCTTATATTATTAGTTAATTATAATTCTTGTGAAGACAATATATTGGACTCCCAAATTTGAAGAGAATATTTTCTCTATTCTATAACATAAATTTGTATCGTTATTTATGGTATTTCTTAAATTAGGATTTTGTTGAAGCTATGTACTTTATAATTTGAAATATATAGATAAAATTTTCCATATCATAATTTATTGTTAAAGTTAGAGATTGTTTATTGTTATATCCTTAATATTTATCTTTAATACTTGTAAAATATGGGTCTTATGTACTTCCGCGGCTAATAACCAAATCTTATACTCAAGTGTATGTGGATATTATTTATAATTGTAACACTTGAGTTTGAGTTTTGAGTGAGTAATTAAAAACTTGCAAATGAATCTCATATTATATTTTAAATATTAGGGAATTCTTTTTATCTCACTCATGTTTGTTGAGTAATGATTACTTTGTTTATGTGACTTTGTTTGAGGATTAATATCCATGATGATAAAAGGAGATTTTGAGTTATAAAGTGTCAAGTAAAAACTTATAATCTCCTTAATTTTATAGAGATTGATACATTATATGTTGGGTTCATATTTTCATTTGCAACCATGTATGTTAATAATTTGTAATTACCAAAATAATTTCTTTATATTACTCCATATAATTATAAATGGATATATAATTGATAATATTTTTATTATTGTTATATTTTGATATACAATACATTATTGTTAATTTTTTTTAATACTCATGGGAATTTTCATTGCGAGTAACATAATCTTTTGCTCAAATTTTGTGGTTATTTTTTTTTTACACTTGAGTTTTGAGTGAACTATTAAAAAATACAAATAATCTGTATTCTATTTTAAATATGAAGGATGTTGATTTCACTTGTGTTTATAAAGTGAATTTTTTTTATAATCCTTTTTTGAGGATTAATGTATTTGTGTTATAAAGTTCAAGTGACACTTAGAATCTCTTATTTTCTTATATGTAAAATATGTAGTTAATTGTGAAACTCAATTTTTTAAATTTTGTGAATGACAAATTATATATTGAGTTTCATATAGTCATTTTGCAATCACTTCTTTAAATAATTTGTTTATCTCTAATGTGTAATTTTTAAATAGAGAAATGTTATAACTTACCTTGTTGAAGGTGTTCACATTATTCAAATCAATATATTTACTTGAGAATTAGTGATAGTAATTTCAACATTCTTGCCTTATATTGATTATTCTATTTAGCAACCATGTTAAAAAAAAAATTTCTAAGACAATTTATATGGAGTAGCTACCCTTATATGAAAAACATTGGTGATGCTTTTGTTATTTTAGGCATCTGACTTATTGTGATAGGTCACATGACATTTTTAAACTCTTTCAAAGAGGATATATATTGAAAAGACCTTAAGTAGTTTAACATGCATTCTTGTTCCTTTTGTGTTGTGCATTTCTCTTAGAACAATAGAAATTCATTGTGCTCAAAACACTTTATATGTATGTTTAAGAGAAAATTCAATAGCTATAATCCAATTATACCATTAGAGTAATTTGAATTAGTGGACTCTAATGGAAATCTTATTCCTATTTTGGTATAAAGGATTAGTGGGAGTATGCGTTTTTGTTATGTCTCGGGACTTATTAAACTTATATTGTCATATATTTTTGTGCACTATGATCTTATGACATTCTTTAAAAGGAATTTTGTTATTTATTTTGTCCTATTGTATTGAGATATATAAAATTTGTTTTATCTTAATAGGAATCTTAAGCAAATGTCAAAATCACATTGTTGGGTATTACACATTAATTCTATTGGCATATAATTATATGTCATGCTTCTCTTTTACCTAAAATTCCACATTCTGCTAGGTCATAAATTTATAAGTATTTTGTATGTATGATATCAATACTCTTATTGAGTATGATGTTCTACACTATAATATATATATATGTGTGTGTGTGTGTGTGTGTGTGTGTGTGTGTGTGTGTGTGTGTGTGTGTGTGTGTGTGTGTGTGTGTGTGTGTGTGTGTGTGTGTGTGTGTGTGTGTGTGTGTGTGTGTGTGTGTGTGTGTGTGTGTGTGTGTGTGTGTGTGTGTGTGTGTGTGTGTGTGTGTGTGTGTGTGTGTGTGTGTGTGTGTGTGTGTGTGTGTGTGTGTGTGTGTGTGTGTGTGTGTGTATGTGTGTGTGTTCAAATTTTATGTTTAGACCAATAAATATAAGTGTTTGCTCATTTTGACATTCTTGTGATTACATTAATCTATAGAATTATTTTATTTAAATTAGGTGTCTATGTTGTTCATGTAGGGAATTTTTTGATTTCCTAATTGTTTTTTAATTTCCATGGTCACTTATTTTGTGAAACTGAAATTAATTGAATGTCAAATATTAAAAAGCAATTGTTGATTTAGCTCATATGAATTTACTCTTGTTAGTGGGCTATTATGAGCACTTAGATATGTGGATTATATTTAGACTTTAATTAATTTTCAAACTTAAGTTGAGCATGGAATTTATCAAAATATTATAACTGCTGATTTGGTTAAGCTTTGATGTATTAGGTTAGTGAATATTTAAAATTTATGCCTTTGCTCAATATTGTGAGATACATGATAGTTCATTTTATTATTATATCTCTTATAGCATTTTCAAATTTTGGACCATTTTTGGAAATGCATATATTTTTTAATTGTTATATTAATTTTTTTCCTATCCATTAAGATATATTTTCCCCATTAAGATATATTTTCCCGATTAAGATATATTTTCCTATTGAAAGTATTTATGCATTGCTAAAGGGTTTATATTTGTTTGAATTTTATGGTTGGTGTATGCTCTAACCATAATTATATTCTAGTCTTAAAATTCTTATGCCCTTGTGATTGACTAATGTTATCCAAGTGGGAGATTGTTAAATTATTTAATTAATTTTTTTATAGATTAACATTAATCAAATTGTTAGGAATTATTTTTTAATATATTAGTTATAGTCAATAGTTATTATTATAAAACCTAATCAATTGATGAATGTTATATTGGACTTTTGTATTGAATAACCCGTGATAGGTTGGGCTATTTAATTAATGCCTAATGATAGGTCCCTATCCTGGTATGATGGATTACTTTAACAGCTATCTCATTAGACAATTAATATATTCTCTCCTGTCAAGCCAATTGTGGTTGAGGATAGTCTTCTCTCATTCTAGTTCTTCACATGGTTTACGTGGATATCATCAAAAACAAAACAAAATAATTTCTTATATCAGGTGCACAAATTTTATCATATTATTCTTTCTATATTCATGTAATAGTATGTTATAATCTTGTACCTATTTTTTCATTGTATGTTTAGGGATTTTAAAATTTAGCACTACCAACAGCCCTTCCACCACCACCACCACCATTGTTGCCACCTCCACCACCACCATTGTTGCCACCTCCACCACCACCATTGTCGTCGCCCCACCACCATCATTGTCATTGTTGCCTCTACCATTGCTGTCTCATTATCATTATTGCCTCCACCACTCCCATGGTGGTGGTGGTGGTGGTGGTGGTGGAGGAGGTAGCGACGATGGTGAGAGCAATGATAATAATATAGGGATCTCATAAAGAGGTATTTATAATTAAATTTTAATTTTAATGGTATATTATTTTTAACCTTGACCCAATTATTGTTATTATTTATTCTCATATTCTCGTGAAAATGAATTATTCTCACAAGAATGATCCAATGGTGTGTATATATATATATATATATATATATATATATATATATATATATATATATATATATATATATATATATATATATATATATATACATTCTCCTAAATAGTCTATCTTTTACAATGAATATAGATGATTGTGAAGATAAAAGTCATACCCAAGAAGGGGGATTGAATTATGTGTGTGTGTGATTTTGAAACTTTTCACAAAAACAAAGGATTATAATAGAGTTGTAAATCACAGTCTAAAGAGACCATCTAAAGAAATGAAATAAGTAAAAAGGGTGAGGTAAGAGAGAGAGAAATGTATACAAAAATTATATTGATTCACTCTTCTAACAAAGTTACTTCTAGTCCCTTCAACACAAAGGATTTTCACTAGGTCCAATTGACTTACACTCAAGTATTATCTACCTCTTCAGGTATACACCCCTTGTAATTTATTTGATTATAAGTAAACTAAAGTATTCTTTGTCACTTAGTCTCTTCAAGCTATCTCAGCAACTATACTAAGTTTTTACAAAAACTAACTCACAATAAATGTATAACAATAGAAAGCAGATAACTTACCTTTGCTTCACAAAGTATGCTTTACAAAAGACTTTACAAATTGTCGTCCAAAAGTGTTAGAGAGTATATTTGTCTAAGTTCGTGTCTTGTTCACTTCGAGCTTGATCAATCCCTTTTTATAAGTTCATAGAAGATGAAAGTTGCTTCTGCATGTGGAGTGGTTACTCTACACTAAATGCCATAGATTTTCTTTTCATTGTTCTTTTACAAAGGCTCATCTTTTTCTAAAAACAGATAAAAATTTGTGTAAAAAAAAATCTACTTTTCTCTAATCTTGATGTGTTGCCTTCTGTTGATAAGGATAGAAGCTTCTTTTTAGTTCCTTCTGAATGGAGTCATGACTCGAGTTTTCTTTTATCAGACTTGACTTGTAATAATAAAATATTTGGCACAATTCTTCGTCAATTTGAAACCTAACAAGTTATCAATACAGAGCATTAGGTGAAACAAAAATTTGAACTTTGGGTCTGTAATTGTATATGAAGGAAAGATTTCATGTGATTAAGATACATATTTTAATAATATTTTACGCTTGAATAGAAATACTTCATAAATAAAATGGTGCATTCGTTCTTGTTTGGACAATAAACTTCTCTTTCTGACACACATGTTAAAATTTATATAATTCTTAATGGATGCATATCAAACTTTAAGACACTTAACTTATTTTTTTTTAAAACTAAATAACACTTTATTAAATACAAAATTTCATTTTTAATCATAATATGTTTGTTTTGGACGCATAAATTTATGTTACGATAGATTATATCATAAAAGTGTAAATTTTCACAAATGTGAAACACTTTTAATATTTATATAAAAAAATTTAATTGACACAAAAATGGTCATGATTATAAAGAAGTGCAAATTTCTATATTGCTTTTCAATTATATAAATCATGTAATATATTTTGCTAATTTTTTATATTATTTATTATAGAACAATATTATGCATGTTATTACAAGGGAAAATGTTGCCCTTAACAAGACACTTGCCTCGATTTTTGAAAATGTGAGTATTACTTTACATTTAATTTAATTTGGCCATGTTGGTACACAATTATTTATAAAGAATAACCTTTTCAATACGTACTAATCTATTTTTTTTTTATTCTAATAGAAAAGGGAGATGATTCCAAATTTCCAATCTACCTCCACAACTTTTGAAATTCGTAGGCTGCGCACATATTTTTCAAGTTAAAATGATAACTTGCTTTGAAAGTTATGAAAGACAAAGTTTTAAAATTTTAAAGTTATTTGTTAAGGTGATGGTCTATAACATTGGTCAAATTATATTACTTAAAAATATTAAATTTCATAATACACATTTCATGGTATAATTTAATAAATTTTAGGTTGAAAAGTAGAAAACTCAGAAAATTTACTCAAGTAGGTCTCCAACTAGGGAATAACCAAATTTAGTACACACAAAAGAAAGAGATAATATAATGTACATATGTAATATAATTTTAATGCACTTTAAAACTACAAATATGAAATATAACCTTTATTTTTGTTACTAACTTTTCCGTGTTGCAACGGGATGGAGTAGGATTATGACATAAGGAGAAAAAAAAAGTTTTTGCAACTTTTAGTCTTTTATCGAGATAATCATATTTTATTATGATAAAATATACTATCTATCAATAGTGTAAAAATAATTTTATATTATTTTTTAATTACATATTAGTGTGTAGGTAAATTTATTAAATTTTATCATAATTATCTTAAAACTATTATGAATGATAATTTATTATTGGACGATATTTTACTATCAGTTTATTACTATTAACTTCTTTTATTACTGTTACTATGATTATGATATTTGATGGTTTTGAATATTACATTTATTATTGTTATTATGAGATTTGATTGTTTGTAATAGACAAATGAAATAAATTTTGATTAAAAATCATAATGGCTTATTATGATATTAAAACAATTATAAATAATAATAATAATAATAATAATAATAATAATAATTTCAAAATAGTATAGTATCATAATAATAAATTCTCTCTTAACCTCGATTATAATTTTAATTTGAATAAAATGTAAAAAGTTGTCAAGTATTTTTTATATGTGGAAGTCAATTAAAAAGTTGCAACAAAAATAATATAGATGACCTACCAATTATGTCTTTTGTAATACCCTAATTTGATAAAATATTTTTTAATTTTTTAAAAATACATTTATCACATAAGCTGAATTTCAGAATTAAAGTATGCTAAACTTCATTTAAGTTATCTTTAAATTCAGCCTTTGAATAAAAATATAAAAACATATAAAATAAAAAAAATTAAATATTTAAAAATAAATTGAAATAGAAAAAATATATGGATTTTTTATACATATATTATTTTTACATAAATATGAATTAATATTTATCAATAAATTATAAGACATTAAGAAAGAGTTAGGACTTGACTAAGCTAGAGGATTTACCAATATTTACATTCAATTAGACTCTCAAAAAACTCTTAATTTTATTACAAGTGGATGCACTTTGAGTCATGCTTGTTATAGCTTAGTATTAGATAATAAATAATTTGCTCATTCAAGATCAATCGTGTCCTTCTCACATACATACATCGTGGTGAATTAAGTGGAAAATATCATAGCCAAACATACATTATCAAACAATATAATAGATCTTTTTTATTTTCACCTTTTTTTTATCACTTTTGATGCAACTTTCTTTAGAGATTATCGATCTTAAGGGATTTTTACTCTTTTTTCCTACAAAAAACAAAAATCATGAAAACCATTTATAATATTTACAAAACAAACAACCATCAATTTCTTAATATTAAATTTCTTAAATAATAAAATATATCTTTCTTTTATTCATAAGAATTAAAAATAGTACTAAAAAGTTTACAACACTTACACACCTCCTCAACCAATAAAGCTAGATTTTACCGATAATAAAATATATCTATACTTATTATTGTTCATAAAATACATTTGAAGGTAACAAAATAAAATAGTAAAGTGAAAAAATAAAATTATTGAAATTTTTTAATGTCAATATTGTAGTATATCCTTTTTAGTTATACAAATAACTAGATTTTTCTTTCAATAATATTAAAGATTTATTTTTCAATTTTCTTTACCTTTTTATTCATTTATTTAATTTATAAAAAAAAATCAATGTCAAAAAGTCACTATTAAATATAAAAACAATTATCTCGATCTATCTTTTAATAATTTGATGGGTTTACATAGTTACTTAAAGCATAACTACATTCACACGACTAGAAACAATTTATCTTATAGGAATATTTACATTCGATATACAAAGTGTGCACAAATTCTCCCAAGTTGGAAGCAGTAGCAAATTTGCAAAACAAAATTAGTTTTGACCTAGTTGACTGAAAGAAACTCATGGAAAACAAAAAAAAAATTTAATTTTTAATATTTTAAGTTATTTTCAAGCAAAAACTATGTAACTTGATTTGTTTTTAAATTTTATATATGTAAATTTTTATTATTTAATTTATTTTATTGACCAAGTCTTGATCAACTAACAATTTGTGTTCCCGTAATATTAACTGATCTATAAACATTAGTTTAAAATAATTAATAACTATCTATATTTAATATAATACACTCTATTGATCCTAAATATATTTTCTAAAATTATTTCATCAATATAAAAATATTTCAGAAAATTTAAAATTTATTTTAATTTTGACTAACCCATAATAAATTTTACTTTTGAAGATAATATTATTGATTTCAATGTAATTGTATCTGATTTATCATTAAATACTTTAAAAATTCTTAATTTTATTTATATACACACATTTTAAAATTAATAAATATAAATATTCAAAACATGTAATATAAACAAGAGAAAATAAATTATAAAATGACAATATAAAATAACTTTATAATCAGTAAAAATTACAAATCAGCGTATATTATAAATTTGTTCACATTTACCATAAATATTTTAAAATCATATCGACAATTATTTATAATGGAATGAGATTCTAAAACTTTCTCCTTATGCTTATGTCTCTCATTAATCTCTAAACAAACCCGCTTAACACATGTATCTAAGAAGTATTATAAAAACAAACTTCACGCTCCAAACGGAAAAATGAATATGAAAATGAGCCAAATTTCATGTGCTGTCTATAATTTAAATTAATTTGTATTTAGAGTATACTAGAAAAATGTCGATTGAATAATTTAGATTATAAAAAAACTTTTCTTTCTCACTTTCTAATTTTGAAAGACAATTTTGATAAATTTAAAACTAAATATTCTCATAATTTTCATTCTTCATATCCATTTCTCAAACAAAGTAATGTAAATATGCATTTATAATATTTAACACTTCATAAATATTTTCGAACATTTTTGCTCAAACAAAACCTTTGAAAAAAAAATAAGAATCACAAAAAATGTTAAAACTTTCATTTCCTCCTCTTCGGACGTTTGAAAAATGAAATACAAATTGTAAATTATGTAATGACCTAAAGGCAGAGTTAACAATATAGACCGCTCAGCTTGACAAACTAAGATGTGAAAAATGAATTCTAACTCAGCTCGACAAACTAAGATGTGAAAAACGAGTTTGACCAATGTTCATATAAGCATGTTTTCACTGTCCTACTTTTGTTATACTTTTATGTATTTTATGTTGTTGTTGTTTTTTTAAATATCAAACTAAATAAACCCAATAGCTTTTGGGTCTTCATTTCAACACCTCAACAGAGCCCTTCTGACCTATCAGGCCCTGACCCGAATCTTTTCAGACCTCAAATTTACGAGTTCAGCCTGACTTATCTCATTGAGTCAGGACCATTTTTGCCTGCTCTACCCAAAGGTCAAAATCATTTTTTGTTGGGAACAAATTTGAAGTCAATCCTAACGTTTGTTATTTTTCAAGTGCATCGACTCCCTTGGAACAAATTTGATATGGTCCTCATTTTCATTCCTCCCATACTTTCCATAACAAAGATATTAAATATTCATGCAATTACAATTAATTTCACTCCCAAAAGCATTTCCTCCATCTCTCCTTCCAAGTGGTGAGTTTAATACAGATGAAACAGATAAATGACGATAAAACAGAGCACTATGAAAGCAAAGTTCATGCTAGATGGAAACCAAACCCTACAAAATAGCTAAATGACCAACCTAAAATATGGTAGGCATGCGTGGTTGAAACCTCAGCATGTATGAGAACTTAAATCCAAGTGAAATCTGCGCAAGAAGAGCAAAATAAACAATCAAACATTATTACAGATTGTAGCTTGGGTGCCAAACTATCCAAACAAGTACAAGTCTCTGATCCTTTTTTCTTCCGTTATTCCTATTCATATTAACCTTGCAAAGCAATTCAAATTATTCTGCTGACCAACCAGAGTTTGCATTATTTCAAAAGCATTAATGGAAGAACAATATGAGAAGGAGAAGGAGGCTGAGGGGAAATAGAATAAAATAGCACAAATCAGACTCAAAGACAACACCCATTCTTATCCCATTGAAACCTTGGCAGAGGGACTAGTTATTGTCGCAGAATACCCCAAGTTAGAATTCATCTTTGAGGGGGATCAACTGTGCGAACATTAGCAACTGTCATTCCCTCAATTCGGTCCTTTGTGATTTCCACAAAATGACCAACAATCTCGTGAAACTGCTTGAGCCCTGACAGGGGAAGAATGATGGAGGAACGATCAGAACCTGCAACCTGCAATGAAATAACAGCAATTTACAGCAGAAAATCCTCATCCCGCACTACACAACACAAAGGAAAAGGACAAAAAGATAATGACAGCACACCTCAGAAATTCTTAAGAAATGACCCCTATTATTGCTCCCAAGATCGAAGAAGAATCTTTTTTGATCAGCCCTGATCACTTTTGAGACCCCCAAGTTCCCAATTTCATCCTGAGCTGGCAAATCAACAGACCTGTCCACATTCAACTCAGAAGAAGTGGCAGGTTGACTACTATGACCAGATATGAAGCCAGCACCAACATCATCCGAAAGTCCAACAAGACGCTCTGAGGATTCAGAATTTTGCTATTGTGGAATGCAAACAAGCAAATAAGATGAAAAAAAAATAAAAAATGACAGCTTCGACAATTCTTGTGGGTAAGCAGGAAATAAAAAGTCGATTGCAAAAGAAGGAAACCTGATTAGGTAGAATGAAAATCCTTGAGGCTTCATTGATCTCGGCCAAAATGTTCCTGAATGCTGCCCATCCTTCATCCCTGGAGCTTCCAGCAGGAACAATTATAGTGCTACGGTTTCTGCTGACAGAAGCTTCAGACACCTACAAAAAAACAAGAATCATAATCTTGAAACAAAATATACATTTGGATAATATTCTTCATAAGATGGAAATTCCAAAATAAATGTAAATATGTAAGCCCAAAATGATGAAAAACAGGGAAAACAGCTTTTTATGAGGGACTCATGTAGCTTCATTAAAATAAAACATTTTTGGTTGGTTCAAATCACCAATTACAAGATTTTTTTGCAGAAGTTTGTGCAGATGTCACGACATGATCTACTTTTGCCAAATGCAAAACTATTAACCAGATTTTTGGTTGGTTCAAATCACCAATTACAAGATTTTTTTGCAGAAGTTTGAGCAGATGTCACGACATGATCTACTTTTGCCAAATGCAAAACTATTAACCAGGACCAATAATCCAATATAGAAGATAAAGGAATTACAGAATACAGTAGTTGACAGCATAGCTACTGTCTAGTAGTGCAGAACTGCAGATTGGTTTACTGTTCTTCATATGTTCCACAGTGATGCATAATTGCATACTTTAAACCTTGCTTTTGTTTAATTGTTTGGGGTGAATAACAAATGCTGTCACAGCAAAAATACAAACAGCTTTTTTCGTTTAGTAACAGTACATGTAAAAACAGACAGCACCCAACAATACTAAATACTAACATCCAAAACTTACAATACAAATTTATCAGGTCTTCAACACCCTACCCTCAAACACACATTATAGGCACTTTAGTTACACAAGGGCAGGCATTAGATATGAAAAACAATTTGGCAATAAGAATAAAATGGAACATAGAAGATACCCCTTAAATATTGAATACAGAAGATTTTATACAGATAAGATAAAAGGTTGATGTCTATGCATAGTGTACTGGGTATAGAGGAGCAAGTGCATGTCCAATTTAGCTTCTTTTGGAGGAATAAACACTTCTTTGTTAGCATCCTAAAAGAGCTTTTGAAAAAGAAAAAAAACAAAAGATGATAAATTCCCCAGAAACAATCCAACCCAAACGTGCACAGAATTCCTTGATTATTTCAGACCAGAAAAACATAATTCGCTCCTCCCCCTTGCAAACCACAAACTGTATGCATACTTTCGTGAATTGGTTCTCACCAATTCCCTATGTAATTTATAGAAGTGACAAACCCATGGCTGAAGATGGAACATTACAACTTAAGGAACCCAACTTAACAAACCCAGGGCTTCCATGTCTGCAACACCCACCAATGATTTGAGGATAGAGCCATGACAGAAGATTTGATTTTGGTGGGAGATTTGTGAGTAAGACAGTTGGAAATTTTGAAAGAAGCTTTCTGCAGCATCTGAATATGAAAGAGCTTCACAGCAGCGACAGGGAAGATGAATGAAAGGGATGACCAGATGACAGTGGGATTTGGGAAGATGTATGAGTGGAAACTGGGTCATTGGTTTGGATCCTTGAGGAGATTAATTACATCATTCATTACATATAGATAATATTTGATACCTTAAAATATACCTTTGATATTTTAAGTTAATTTTTATTCATTCTTAGAATGTGGATTTAAGCCTAACTCAACTTTGTAAAATCGATTTGTAAGGTGAAAATTATCCTCCACTTATATATTCTAATTTGGTCATATCTCTTGTCATTGTAGGACTAAATCATCACCCTTGAGACTATAATTAAGGCATCCCAAAAAGGCAACAACTAAAGCGGGTAGGAGTGACCACAATTAAGGCAGCTTTCCAACACTTTCCCTCATACTCAGGGCATCGGCCTGGAGTATGGCAAATGCAGGTGAGCCAACAATGATTCTAAGATAGGCTATGATACCATTTTATAATTTGAGGTTTGAGTCTAATTTAATTGTACAAAACCAGCTTGTAAAGTGAGAGTTGTCCCATTTATATATTCTAATTTGATCATATCTCTAATTGTTGTATGGACTAAACCACTATCCGTGAAGCTGCAATTAAGGCAGCCTCCAAAGAGACGACAACTAATGCAAGCTAGGAGTGACCACAATTAAGGCAATTTTCCAACATGATATTTTATATTTTATATTATGTAACTTATAACTTTTAACTAGATAAAAGAAAAAGTACTGATAGTCTATCGATTAATATATTAATATTAGAACATACTGCAGACCCAAATAACATACCAACCACATATATCCTATGAAGCACTAATACTTCACATATCTGTATGTCAAATATTGATATTCATCGATACCTTATTAATACGTATCAGTGCAGTATTCAAGCCTATAACAAAATTTATAAAAATCTAATAGAGCTATATGAGACATATAAGCATGTATAAAGTAGAAATATGGAAATATTATCTATTGATGAACACAAACGAAAATTTTCTTAGATTATTTAAAAATAGAAATGATATTGATATTATTATTCCTTTTTGTAAATAATAGGAGGTAATTTATGATGTCAATGATTTATTATTTTTTTCTCAGTACTATCCAAGAAATATGTTCTTAATTTAAATTTACAGAATTGTACTTAATTATTTATTATATTTCATGATTTTTTATCCATATCTAAAATGTATCTTACGCGTTGTATCCTATATATTTTATGCGTATCGTATCCGACACATGTATAGTATCTATGCTTCATAGCATATACCCCACCATGTACTAATAATTTGTAACATACTCTCACCATGTACTGGAGAGTATTGTGAACCTGGTAACTATGTTTCAAATTGTATCTTGGTGTTAATCACTGTTAGATGAGAAATTAAGGGAGGAATAGGATTTAGAGGATGAGGGCAACAAAAGGCTGATATATTGAACATAGAAGTTACAGATTAAACAATTGTGTAAGCATAATATAAGTAGTGTGATGTGATTTATACAAGTTGGAGGTTAAAGGAGTGTGTTTAGAAGAAGGCCAAACTTGATGACGATTTTGGCATTTTTGCATTAAAAAATTCCCTGAAAAGCAAGCCAAACAAAAATTATCACTCAAACATATAAACTAAGCTTCAGAAGTCAAAGCCCAAGATAAATCAGAAATTCTGCCATGGCATGATTTCTACATAAACTTGCGTTACGTTCTCTTTTTCTCATTGTAAACAGGGCTTTACTTGCTGAGTCCAAGCAAACAAATCCAACATGTTGGTGGGAAAGTTTTTATTTCCACTGCAATCATAATAATTCTACTGAAGTCCGCAAAGCACAACCCGTTCTCTCCATCCATCATTATTATGACCAGGAAGATTGGGAAATTCCTAGAGCTCACAGTAACACTATGCATTTCAAGTGACTACTACATAAGGAATGTCTAACAAGATGCCCATTGCCCAGCATTTACAACACAAACCAAACTAAAAAAATTGTTTCCTTATTCTACTTTTTTATAACAAATCATCATTCAAAACCCTTAGGTTATTAATGCATCAACCTTACACATTCAGCTCTTCCTCATGAATAAAACAAATCGTGAAAGGTAAATACTTTAAAATATTCCTCTAGTAGCATTCCGCATTTTCTACCTCTGTCATAAATTAAATTTCCCTACTTCTCACGTAAACACATATATGTTAAAATTACCAACTGAAAACTCTACAAAGCCTAGATATTTTGATCCTCATTCTATTACAAAATAGAAAAAGTTTTTCTACATACACAATCAGAGTATATAAACATATTATAACTTAACTTCGGACAGACACACCCCTATTCTAATTCATTGACAAGAGAAGTAAAGCATTCCAAGAAGGAACCATTATTTTTACACAGCCAACACACTCCTATTAACCATTTTTTACCAAATATAATACAGCCACAAATACCAAAACAGCATATAATTAGGTGAAAAGTGTTATACAATTCACTTAAAAGCTTAACCTATAGCTATCGCACCCAAGGGAGGCAATTAAAATCGGATTATTATTATTAACATACAGCCAGTTTCTCTTTCATCTCATATTTTTTTGTTTATCTCATGCTTTTATCCTTTACATTTCTCATCACATCATTTGTCACATATATCACTTTCTCTCTCTTCATTTACTTTTCCCCTCTATCTTTGTCCTCCTTCCACTTATACACACATCAATTAGTTTCTCTCTTCGTTTATTTTACCTCTCTCTCTCTATCTTTTTTCCCATACACTTTGTTTAACACTTTCCATTAAAATTCGAGCATAAGAGAAAGAGAGTTAAGTACCTTCAAGAAACGCCCCCTCCGATTCTTGCCAATGTCGAAGTAGAAAACCTGAAAAGCAAAACAGGAAAAAGAATTAAAAATTCAAACAAATGCTGCGAAGCGAGAAAGAGAGTTAAGTTAGGGTGTTACCTTGGTGTCGAGCTGCAATTCCTTGCTGAAGAGATCCTGATCGTCGGAATTAACGTAGTAATTGAAGAGATCGAGGAGTACCTGTCTTGTCAAATACAACGCAGTTCACCTACAAAACACACCATAAAAAGATTCAAATATTGTGTGTATATACATACAACTTTTCTTTCATAAGCACAAAATCATACCTCTTGTATGTTTGTGCCTATGCTCAAATAAAAAATTGATAGAAGCCTAGCTAGTCCATGTTACTTTCACCAACATTTACAAAGCAAATCCTGAAATTAAGGAGCTATAGTTTAATATCAAATGCTGACCTTATGTGCATTTTCTAGTGCTTGACCTCCTTTGATAAGTATTCCCTGAGATGCACCTACTCCAGTGCCAACCATAACAGCAGTTGGTGTTGCTAAACCTAAAGCACATGGACAGGCTATGACCATGACATTAACAATGAGTATAATTTACAGCATCCCATTGGGATTGAGATATTAACAATATGTAAGACATTTTACACCCCAATCCTCATCAACAAGAATATAATTTACAACACCCCGCTCGCTTCCATTGATACAAGAATAACTATGGTATTGGTATTGACCATATGCACCTGCAAAAGAACAAATGGAATTAATGAATGAGTATCAAATACCATATAGCATTATAAGAAAGCTATACTCTGCCAGCACATAAAGGTTGGAGAGACTTGACTTACAAAGAGGAGGATAGAGATAGAACTTAATTGGTATCCAGTGATAAGATCTCCAGTTCAGTCCACCAGAGTGGAGTCGAGTTCTTTGTCGAATTTATCAGATCACTGTTACTTTCCTTATCATTCAAGTGCTCAATTAGAAGGTACTGAGAAAAACAAAGTAAGGTGGGAGAGGGGATAGTGGAAAGAGGCACAAATTCAAACTTACCCAGTTGGCAAGGTAGTGTTCTTCAGAGTAAAGTAGTTTTGCAGAAATTATTTCAAGCAACAATACTCCAAAGTTATAGACATCCATTTCAGGATCAGCATGGGGTGGCAACTCAGATTTATGTGAGTCATCTCCCGTCATGTTGGCCGGTAATAATGAATTCTTGTCAGAAGAGATATCTCAAATCCGAGTGGCCAGTAATAATGAATTCTTGTCAGAAGAGATATCTCAAATCCGAGAGCAATAGAATGGAGATATGTTACTTTAGTACCTAACACATTAAAAGCAAACAAAAATTAAACGGGTATACCTTAGCAGCAAAGTCATCTGTTAATAATATAGAAACTGAATTGAGGTTGGAATGTGCTACTGGTGGATTCAGATCATGGTGCATGTACCGAAGACAATAAGCCTAACCCATAATAATCCTCATCCTTGCACTCCAGTCAAGATGTTCAACTTCCTGAACTGAAAAGAAAATAAATATACTAAACTTGGCACTTTGTTTTACTTTGTTTTATGTAAATAGAACTTAAGCCTTCAATCAGATTTGCTAAGTGAAAGAGCTTTTAAAGAGGATTGTTACCATGCAGATGTTCAAATAAGTTTCCATTTAGAGTATACTCAAACACCATCATCCTTGTGAATGGTTGTTCTTCATCACAGTACCCAATAGATAGTGTTTCTTTGTATACAGTGCATTCATCAAAACTATTAATAATATTCAGTTCTGATTGATTTAACTTGGGGATTCCTGTATTATAAAAAGATACTTAGTCACATGATATGTTAACATTAATTTTTTTTTTCACTTTATGGAGCACATTGGGAGTTCTTTACTATAAAATAATCCTATAACCTCTACCAGAGTTTCTAGCCGTGACAATAAATCTTTAAGCACAGCACTTAGCTAGAAGTTCTGACCCTAGCACGCATACGCATGACTATAGATGAAAGTTGTGATTAAGCTAATAACTTAGGTAGAAAGCTTAGAAATAATTGATTCTAGGTTAACACTTCACATGGTATATATATTGTATAACAGTCAATTTTCTTGCAATTGTCTAACCATAAAATAACAAAAGCCGTTCCTAAAATTGTTGCTATTCAAATTAGAAAGATGATACTTGAACAAATTGAACTAGAGTCTCCAAATCTCTTAAAAAGATCATAGACTTATTGTAAATTCTTTAAACAAATGAAAATAATCAAGCACATTTTTATAGACTAAAGAACATCTATGGTGAAGTCAGCATGAGACAGTTTAAAAATTGGTAAGGAAAATTAAAATTTCATTTTCAACATCAATAATTTATTAGTCAAGTTTTTCTAAGAATATCAAATTCTTCGTTGAACACCCGTAATGTTGTTCGAAGAAGTTCTAATAGTCCATAGGCCATGCTAAATATGCTCGGCTCTCTCGAACAGTTTTGGACAATGCAGCGCAAATGCTAAGTGGCATAGACACATCTCAAAAAGTGAGTTTATCTCAAAAAGTGAGTTTACAAACACATACCTTTATTTAAATTTTTTAACAAAATTCTCAACAGGTTATCAGCTCAAGAAACAAGACATAATTGTTCGGTAGCATGTTTCACTTTGTTAAATCTAATTTGCTATTCAATCATGTATGAGTATTTTTTACTCACTTACTAGAATAATACCTGTTATGAATGCTTTCTGCAACTGTCCAAATATTCCTGTCTTCCAAGACTTTATTACTTTTTACCGCAAGTTTTCGCCAAATTCAAATCATTATCAACACAATGATGACCAAGACGGCGACACCTGCGATTATAATAATGTACTTCCAACATTTTCCGGAAAGCTCCACTGCTCTGGGTAATTGGAATAGAACTGATCCGTATAGGAGGCCCACGACTGAAAGGTGTAGCTGCAAGATTACTGGACTGATCAAGCAACTTGCGTCGTGTCGAATTGACTAGAATTGAATCATCTTGGACAGTATCTGGCTCATCTGAATCTACACGATGGAAGGTATGTTTTGAAAGGGAGTTAAAAGCATAGATATCAATTTCGCACGGGCCATAAATCAATCAACGTTCTCCATTTACTAGTCAGATTGTTACGGTATTTCTCTTCGTAGGCACGAGTGGTAGCCTTCCCCAACTTGAACCTTCAAAGCAGAGCAAACTATTTTAGTAACCTAAACATGACGAAAGAACAAAGTATTAGGTGTTTTCGGTGTATTTAAGCATGAAAGCTCTTTCTATATCTTCCTGTATTTTTGTGGTGATTAAAAAAATGGTTACAAATCATATTATTTTGTGGTAATTTAAAATAACTGTCATAAATAAATTCTATTAAAAATTGAATTTTTTTTGTAGTACTTGTTTTTTTCTTTTTTTTTTTTATTTCATTGCCTATAATCTTTCACTTTTCTCCCTATTATGATCATTTTCTTATATCTTAACCGAGTTTGAAGTTCTTCAATTCCTTGGAAACTTGGTGATTAGGAGGGGACAGTAAAGAGGCCTGCTATATATGTTCATGTTAGATAGTTGGACTATATAATGTGATTTTTAATTTTCCCTAAGTACTTCTCTTTTGTGGTAACTCGATGTGTACTCTTTAGCATTGTCTCTCTTATCCTTTTATAACTACTATGACACACTGACTATGTCTTCTTATTTCTATGATGTTCAATCGACGTCGCCTGATCTTTGGTCGTGCCACCTGATTTCTATCATGCACCAATTGTATCTTTTGCTTCTTGTGGTCTATGTATGGTACCTCCTAACCCCTAGCGGTGCTTGCATGATTTATACTAATTCAATCCTTATGACGACATTGATAGGTATCTTTATTAAGTTTAAATCGGCTATCTTGCCTAGTTGTTCAGTATCCAGTTGTCTGGTTGGTCTAGAGCCTCATAAGCATTGTATGAAGACGAAATTGTTTTAAAGTACTGAGTCAAAGTTGGTCACTTAGACTATTCGTTTGGTATTCAGCCATTTGGCTGGTCTACAGTCCTACAAGTACTAAGTAAAGACAAA
The DNA here is from genome assembly GCA_025330945.1 of Mucuna pruriens. NCBI lineage: Eukaryota > Viridiplantae > Streptophyta > Magnoliopsida > Fabales > Fabaceae > Mucuna > Mucuna pruriens. Next base: position 9,282,205 of record JAENHJ010000424.1, on the reverse strand, counting down.
GGTGCTTTAAATCACTAGGTCAAAATTGATCACCTAGGTTGGTTGTTCACTATCAGGCCATCTGGTTGTCTTGCATCTTAAGGTTGTTCATGCAGGTTTTTTTTTTGCTCGCCCGAGGTGTCAATGAAAATGTAGCTTGCCCACTGTATTTTAGAATGTGTTCATCGGGGGTGGACATGCCTCAAGGTGAAACCTGCCCATACACTTCCTACCTCCCTCCCTTTTTGTTTTTTTTTTATCGTTAGATGTGAGCTTGTGACACATGTGGACTGCTAGATATGGTGATGTTTGACATTTTATTTTCCAATCGTTTAATGAGAATAATACGTTGCAGGCTGTTGGATGGGGTTTGTGACCTTTCAAACTCTCCTTTTTAATTTTGAGGAGTGCTCATGACGTTCACATTTCTATTGTCTATCAATCACTTCTGTGACATCATCGTGCCTCTACCTCTTACCACCCACTCCAATGTTTTCGTATTAGGATTTTTCAATATCTCTTGGGCTTGCGCCATCTACCTTGTCTCACCAAAATTTTGTTAATGAAGAAAGGTATAGTTTTTTTGGTTCTTTGTTTTTCCTGCTTTTGGTATTGGCTGTGTTGTGGTATTTTTGCTTTGTCAAAATTTTTGGTGATTCCTCCATGGATGGCAATGGCGTAATGGATTTGTGTTCTTACCCTCATTGTGTTTGACGTAGGAATAGCCGCTAGTGAGGGGACAAGAGATGTGTCTCCCGCCACCTTGGGGGAGGTTGCAAGCTCTACGGAAGAGTAAACTTCCTCTTCTAGCATAATAGGGGAGGAAATCTAACCTTTACGTGTGTAGTATCATTGATAAGCGAGTTTTTAGTCGTCTTACATGCCTCAAATAAATACTAAAACTAACTACAATATAGCTAATTCAGGTCGATTCTCTCAAAGACACAGTGTGTTCAGATTGTGCTAAGTGTGAAAATCAAAGTTAATGAAAAAAATATTTAGTGCAAAATGCCAACCCGGTCTCGGATAGACGCGACGGAGTCGAACTGACTCGGTCTCAGACTTTAGAAAAGCAATAAATAGGGGGGTTTGTGTTTAAGTGAAAAAAATAAACTAAGTGCAGAAAAGTAAATTATACTAATCTATACTAACTTACTGTACTAATTCAAGAATCAACACATAACAATTTGTCTTTCTTACTTAGGATTATACTCCAAATCAACCTTAGATTCTTACGACAATTGTCGAACGTTTGTCCATTGTCATATTGAGGATTTACACAATTGCTACCTCATCAGTTGGCAGGGAGTATGTACTTGGTTGATTTTAGGTTCTCTACCTAATCAGATTATTAAACTAGTTCCAATCGGTCCTAATCTAACGTGATCTACTCCTAACAATGTGCAATCACGACAAGCTTCATGAACTACCGTGCTAGCTTGGAATTTCTGCGGTTGCTAACAATGCTAGGTCTAGAATTCTACTGTTTTTCCACACTCTGAAACGTGCCAAGGCATGCCCTTATATACATGCAGGACAGCTGCGGCTAAATCTAAATTTAATCCTACAAAATCGCTGATTCCTTGATCCTAGCGGATTTCTTGCATAGTTACCCGAATTACATATTTCCCTGATCCTAACAGATTTCTTGCATAGTTACCCGAATTACATATTTCCCTGATCCTAACAAATTTCTTACTAAGTTACCCGAATTACATATTTCCTTGATTCTAACAGATTTCTAGCTAAGTTACCCGAATTACATATTTCCTATTTTACTCTTCCTATAATCACGTGTTGTTCCTTGTTTGTTGGAATGATTTCTGCCATTGATATTGGTTCTGGCCGAGACCGCTTCTTTTGGACCAAGATGCTCTTTTTGGGCCGAGATACTCTTGGCTTTCAGACCTACAAAACAAGTCAAATCTTTTATTATTTAAAATCCTCATTTTAGCACAAATTTATATTTTTCCTATTTCCAAGCTCATAATTCGAATCTTAATTAAGACATGACTCTTAATCACTAAACAGTCTTAATAATACCCATCTTAAGCCCTTGTGAGGTATATAAAATATGACTTATCAGTTGTTCTACTCTTCGTGCTACTTCCTTCGTAACTTTAAGTTGCCTTCGAAGTTCTTTTTTGCCTTCCTAGGCTAATCTTAAGGTCACAACATGACGTTCTTCTACTAACTGATGGCGCTCCTCTACTTCCTCTTGTCGTTGATCGACCTCTGCGTTTAGTCACGTTTGTTCTTTGATTTCCTTTTACAAGGTGGCTACTGCTTGCAATAAACGTTGCAAGGTGTCATCGCTACTTCCTTTTCTTAAGCTGACTTGGTGTTTTGTGATTGGTATGGCTGATTGGAAATATATTAAAAGGTATTAGACATCGAGACTAATTTTCTTGAGACACCATGATGAGCGTCAATGTTTATGTCAAATAGTCGAATATCTAATGTGACTCTTAATTTCCCTAAATGTTTCTCTTTTGTGGTAACTCGATGTATCCTTTTTAGGGTTGTCTACCTTCTCCTTTTATAGTCTTCCCTCTTGTCTTGCTTCTTTGTGGATTGTGTTGTTTGATGCTTATAGTATTGTTTGACTGTTATGGAGCACCAATTGTGCCTTCTGATTCCTATTACGTTCAGTCAATGGTGTCTGACCTTTTGTCATGCTACCTAATTCCTGTCACGCAACAACTGAATCTTCTGCTTGCATAATTTATTCTGGTTCAATCTTTATGTAACATTATCATGTATCTTTGTTAAATTTAAGTAAATTGTGTATCCAAATGTTTGGCCTATCCAATATATATGAGATGGAATTTATTAGTAATTATGATGTTATGATAAATAGTAGGTATGTGGGTGGCACCATGTAAAGGAATTATAATGTACACATGTTTTGTATAGAGATCAACATTGTTGCATAAATGCTGTGATGGGCCTCACGGACGGTCAATTTTAAAAGTGAGTGGTGGATATAATTTAATTTTATAAAATGAGTTTATAAGATATAATTTAATTTTATAAAATTAATTTATAAGATAAGTATTATATTTTTATTATATATTTTATTAAGTATTATTTGTGGTTAGTGATAAACTTAAATTTTTTTAATATATTTTTTTTATTTTTAATAATATTAAATTTAATAAGTAAATAATATAATAAGTGATTAAAATTATTTTACGATATAAGTATAAACTTAACTTCCTCCTCCAAAATTGACGAGATTTATTTTATTTCTACATCAATGCCACCACATATAGGACATGGCCAAAAATTGATGTGACTGCACGATGGGTTTGAAAACTTGTGGGACGAGTTTATCGGGTTTCTTGTATTGGTTATCTGTCAAACGGTGAAGTTGATATAGAAGTGAATGAATTAAGGCTTCATAAATCAAGCGGTTTCTAATTGTTAAGACATACTCAGCGCCTTTCTCACATCCTGTCCTTTCCTATTAAATATCCCATTATTTCATAATTTCATTTATTATTCTTACTCTTTCCGCTAGTACTAAATGATAAACTACTACATGTTTTTATGTAATTCAGACCAATTTTCATATATAATAATACAAAAATTGAACAGATCACATAATTTAGAATTATATAATAATTTCTCTTCCTAAACACTCCAAAGGACGATATTTTTTTATGATAACAACAAAAATACCGTTGTTAAAATTAGTTAAAGATTTATCATTAAATCTATGATAATAGTTTGGTAATAATTCTGTGTATACTACGTATTCATTGTCTTTTCTTACAAGCAATGATTTTCTGATGGCCATGCAATGATCATCTACGGCAACGATTTTCGTGAACTGGTGTCTCTGTCTCAAATCATTCATCAATTTAGTCAAATTAATTGAGTCGTCAATCACTTAGAAAAACTATTTTATTATTTTTTTTACTTAGTTAACATAATTAATATGTTTAAATATTGTGTTGTAGGTAAGGATTGAACTGCAATGTCATCATATATATATATATATATATATATATATATATATATATATATAGTAAGTACAAGTTATATTTATCTTTTAGTTGTAATTCTTATATTTTTATATTCTTACATTGTATTTATTATTATTATTATTATTATTATTATTATTATTATTATTACAACGACGATATTGATTTAAAATTAAGAATTAAATTATTAAAATAATATTTTAAAAGATAAATAATAAAAATAAATTTTTATTATAAGATAAAAATTATGATTATAATATATCTTATAATCATTAAAGTACCATAACAAGAAATATTATTTCCCCCAATCGAAATAGAACAAAAAATTTTCGTACCATAAAAAGTTGATACTTTTAAATTAATATCACCTTAAAACATTCATTTAATTTAATATTTAAAAAAAGAAAAGGTTAAAAAGTAAAAATTAATTAATATTTTATAATTAATTAAATTCACATTTCACACTCAAAATGAGTGAACTCAAAATTTTGTCATTTCTTTTGAAAGGAATCTCTTTTACTTATATTATTACTGACTAGGAAAGTATCTATGTATAAACATGAGTTGTGTTCGCTTTTGTACAATAATTTTGATCATATAATTATTATATAATTAATTATGTAAATAATAAATTTTATTATTTATAAGTAAATAGATAAATTAGACATAGTTATCTCATATAATATATTTATTTTTTTCTAGAATCATGCTTCAATTATTTCGTTGCTCTCTTAGCAATTATACCTACTCATTAGTTATGAAATGTATGATTGTATCATCTCAAATGTATGATGTCAATGTAACGTCCATTTTTTATATTTTTGTAGTTAATTTAGGTAGATATATATAAAAAAAGACATTTCTTTCTCTCTATATAAGCTATTAAATTGTATGAAGAAGAATAAAGAGTTTCATGAACCTATGATCTTACTTATATAACAAACTCTTAATTGGAGGCTCAAATAATGCCCACATAACATATTTTATTTTCTTGTAAAAGGCAACGTCATACCTATGATTGTATAATGCCAAATCAAAGTCCAACCTTCTAAGATGATAAATTCGGGTAAGTTTTATAATATTACAAAATAAATTATTCATATAAATTAGAAAATCGCCTCAAATCAAAGCTAAATTTAAACTGATTAGATACTTCAATTTGATAATTAACAATATGTTCAGGTCAAGAATATCCTATTAGTTTTATTACAAATTTTTCTTAAAATATCATCCTAATATTTATAAATTTGATCGGAGTTAGATTTTTTTAGAAAAATATATATTATAATCCATATATCAATATCTCTTGAAATTATTATTAAACTCAATATACCATATTCGTATATTATTCTCAAATTACACAAAAACTATTGAATTTACCTGAGTTCACTATAAGAATTTCTAAAGAGTAAATAGATTACAAAAACAAAGTCTTGGCCAAATAAAATAAAATATACTATATAAAAAGTTAAGCACAATTGTGATACATGAACATTTCTTACTATGCATTTTACTTCTTTTGCTTGCCATCACATAGATTGTACTTCTTCATTTTAAATTATGATGATATAAGAAACATCAACTCACCTCCTGTACTAATCTCTCTCCTTATATACTAAAGAATGACATTGAATTCCTTCCATTACTTTTTTTTTGATAAATCTCTCTTATTACATTAAGCACCATACTCACTTCTTGATTAATCATTTATAATTAAAAAAAAACTTATTTCCACTATTATTCACCCACAACATTTAAATCTAAACCTTTATTTAAAGTAATTTTTAGTAACTGTAAAATCATTTAGTCAATTAACTACATATATATATATATATATATATATATATATATATATATATATATATATATATATATATATATATATATATATATATATTTTTTTTTTAAACAATACTTTTTTTTTCAAATAATACTAAATATAAAAATATTTACATATTAGTGCTAAAATATTTTTTATTAATAAAAAATGTTATCTACAAAACGATAATACAAGACCGGTTGGTATTTACACTCTAAAATTTTCTTAAAAATTTTCATATAATAATTTTGTCATGTTTATACTAAATGTATTAGATGGTGTGGTGATTTTATTTTTGTGATATTTTTATTGTTTGTCCACGTGGTCATAGATTTAAGCTTAAATTAATAGACTTTTATATTTTGAAAACTTAGATATCAAAGTTAATCTCATGTCAAAGTCACACAATTAAAAAAGATGAGAATTAAAATTAAATAATTTAAAATTAGAATTTATGTCAAGGCGTTTGTGCTTCAACTCCATGTGATGCTACGTCAATATTTTTTTTTTGTCAAATATTAAATGTGAAGTTAATAAGTTAATTAAAATTGCATAATTTGAAAATATGAAGATTAAAATATAAAAATTATAAATTGAAAGTTCATTTTTGTCCAAACATTATATTATGAAAGCAAAATATAATTAAGCCAAGTTTTTAATGAAATATGTGAAAAAAATATTATATTCTTCTAAATTTTAAGCTTAACATGAAACACAAAGTAAATCTTTATTAAGAGAGACATTCACATTTTAGTATATAATCATATTTTAATTAAGATTATTTTTTATAAAAAATTACTTATAAAAAATTAATAGTTTGTTTATTTTAATAGAAAATAAAAAGATGGAAAAGTGTTCTTTCTTTCTTTCAGTCATTTGGAACTCATTGAGAGAGGGATTGAAAAATCAACTGGGACTAAAGTGGAAGATAAAAAACTATTTCAACTAAATTACTAAATTGTCTCATATGCTCTTGTATATTCTGTAAGGAATATTGTAAGAGAAATCGAGAATAAAATATGTCCTATCTCCTTGCATGTATAATCATAGTAATATATCTTCTTTTATGTTATAAGTGAAAAATGTAGAAACAAAGTCTTTTTGGATAAAAAAAATTAATGGTATATTGGTTTAAAATATGTTTACATGGTTAATTAACATAAAATTATTAATAGTATGATTTTTAAGATAATTATTATAAAAATTTATACAGTTAGTTTTAATTAATATCATAAATTTTAATTTTATTTTAAAAATATTCAATAAATACATCTATTGTGATGTAAAATGAGGGAATGATTTATTTACAGACTACACACCATAAAAATGTATTTTATTTCTGATAAGAGAAAATATATTACATATAAATGATTGTGTATGATAAGTTTATTGACTTTTATAATAATTATTTTAAAAATCATATTAATAATTATTTATGATTGGATAATTTAAAACTACATGACTATTGAATTGTTTTTATTTAAGAAAAAAATTATTTATTTATTATATACAAGTATCAGGTAGTAACTTAATAAAACATCTCATTTTTCACTCACTGTCTTTCCTTTCCTTTCCCATCCTTCCTTTTTACCTTTTTTTTTTCTTCCATTTTAATCTTCAAACAAAACATACAACGTAAAAAAAAAAAACTTAACTTATTAACCTCATTTATTAAAATAGAAACACTAATTCAAATAACTCACCTATCAACTTAATTTGAAATAACAAAAGGGATTCAATTTTGTTGAGAGCTTAATTCAGCTCATTTTTATTTCCAGTGTGAGAAAATCAATTATATAACACAACTAAATGCTTGATATTTTTTTCTTTATTTTGTTGGGTGGAACCATACTTTTTCTTTTAAGTTAATAAAAATAGGTAATATCTGTAGGTAATATTGTAGATGAAACTATGGATAAAGTGTAAAATTTGTTCATAGTATTACCCAACCATGTATTATAAATTTTTTTTTTAACAAAATTTGACTATTGTAGCACCAATTTTTTTTTTTTTTTAAGAATATAGATCATTGAACAATGGAGTAAAAGACTTTACACTACACTTGTACCGGTGACACAATATAAGAAAGGTATATATTTTTTTTTTAGGATGAAACACATTAGATTTTTTAGTAAATCTTGTAAGATTAGCACGTACAAAACCTACTATTTTTGAAGTATTGGATAACTGAGTAAAAAAAAAGTACACAAGATAAAATATAATAATGATTATTAATTCAATTTATAATTTGATATATATATATATATGATTTTATTTTATAAATTCTTCATCGGTGATTTTTAATTGCCGATTAAAAGTACACTTTTTCTAGAGCATGAATTCTCACTTTAAAAAAAGTCAAATCCAATTTAAATTCAGGCATACATAATAGGCACATCAAGTTGTAATTAATAAAATTATCTAGGAAACAAGACATTCACGCAGTCAAAAAAAATGTTTGCGATAAACTAAAAGCCCTTTATTTGTGGCTTTTAATCTTCTTTCATTGATTGTATTTTTTTAATTAATCTAATTGCCTTGTTGGATGATGTTACTTAATGTGGAATTAAATAAACCTCGCTTGTCTTTGTTATGTTGTTTTTTTTTTTTTAACTTTTTTGTCTTTTGAAAGATGCTTCCGTATGTGTTCTGGGGTTGTCTTTGTTTATGCTGTGGTTTTTTTTTTTTTTTTTTTAACTTTTTTGTCTTTTAAAAGATGCTTACATATGTGTTTTTGGGTTGTCTTTGTTTATATTGTGTTTTTTTTAACTTTTCTGTCTTTTAAAAAACACTTATATATGTGTTTTGGAATTGGTAGACTATCTTAATCGAGGATCGCTGGGAAGTTTCACAAAGAATTGAACATACTTGCATGATAGTTGCAGTGGGATTGAGATATTAATAATATGTTAGATATTTTACGCCCCACTCTTCGTCAACAAGAGTATAGTTTACAGCACCCCGCTCGCTTCCATTGATACAATAATAACTATGGTATTAGTATTAACCATATGCACTTACAAAAGAACAAATGGAATTAATGAATGAGTATCAAATACCATATAGCATTATAAGAAAGCTATACTCTACCAGCACATAAAGGTTGGAGAGACTTGACTTACAAAGAGAGGGGATAGAGATAGAACTTAAGTTGTCTCCAGTGATAAGATCTCCAGTTCAGCCCACCAGAGTGGAGAAAGTCTTGGGACAGCTTGCTCAGGTGATACCCGGAGCACTTCCCTCAATCTGGGAGTTATGTCTTTCATTGTTGGTCTTAACCTTGGGTCAGATTGAAGACAATCTTTAATAACCTCACAGATGACATTGAGTTCTTCCACTTCAAAGAACTCAAGCGTTGGATCTATCAGATCACTGTTGCTTTGCTTATCATTCATGTGCTCAGCAGCCTAGGAAGTAGTTATGAGGATTTATTTGTTAAGTAACATACAATGGTGTTGCACTTGAAATTAAAAGGTACTAAGAAAAAGTAAACTGGGAGAGGGGATAGTGGAGAGGCACAAGTTTCAAACTTACCCAGTTGGCAAGGTAGCCTTGTTCTTCAGAGTAAGGTAGTTTTGCAGAAATTATTTCAAGCAACAATACTCCAAAGTTATAGACATCCATTTCAGGATCAGCATGGGGTGGCAACTCAGATTTATGTGAGTCATCTCCCGTCATGTTGCCCGATAATAATGAACTCTTGCCAAAAGAGATCTCTGATATCTGAGAGCAATAGAATGGAGATATGTTACTTTGATACCTAACACATTAAAAGCAAACAAAAATTAAACTTGTATACCTTAGCAGCAAAGTCATCTGTTAATAATATAGAAACTGAATTGAGGTTGGAATGTGCTACTGGTGGGTTCAAATCATGGTGCATATACTGAAGACAATAAGCCGTACCCATAATAATCCTCATCCTTGCACTCCAGTCAAGATGTTCAACCTCCTCAACTGAAAAGAAAATAAATATTCTAAACTTAAACACTTTGTTTTATGTAAAGAGAACTTAAGCCTTCAATCAGATTTGCTACGTGGAAGAGCTTTTGAAGAGGATTGTTACCATGCAGATGTTCAAATAAGTTTCCATTTGGAGCATACTCAAACACCATCATCCTTGTGAATGGTTGTTCTTCGTCGCAATACCCAATAAGATTGGTAAAGTTCTTATGATTAACACGGGACAACGTAGCAATCTAAAGAAGCATGCAAGGAACAAAATTAGTAACAGGTAATTAAGAATTGAAAGTCCCTCTCTCAATTGAATTGGGACTCAATTCAACATTTTTCTCTCCATTGACTTGAGAACGAGAAAACCTTTTTGCGATAGGCCGTCTCCATGTTCTTTGACCAATCTTGGACAGAAGTAACAACAGTAGAATCGACGGCAATCTCGACTCCACTGGATAGTGTCCCTTTGTATACAGTGCATTCATCAAAACTATTAATAATATTGCTGAAATCTTCACAGGCAGTCTCCAGTTCTGACTGATTTAACTTGGGGACTCCTGTATTACATATACAAGTACTGTGTCACATGATATGTTAACATTAATTTTTATTTTTTTTCATTTTATGGAGCACATTGGGAGTTCTTTACATGTATATATATATATTGTCTAACCATAAAATAACAAAAGCCATTCCTAAAATTGTTGCTATTCAAGTTAGAAAGATGATACTTAAACAAATTGAACAAGAGTCTCCAAATCTCCAAAAAAGATCATAGACTTATTGTAAATTTTGTAAACAAATAAAAATAACCAAGCACATTATTATAGACTAAAGAACATATATGGGAAAGTCAACATGAGACAGTTTAAAAATTGGTAAGCAAACATTAATTCTATTAAAATTTCATTTTCAACATCAATAATTTATTAGTCAAGTTTTTCTAGGAATATCACATTCTTCGTTGAAAACTCATAATGTTATTCGAAGTTCAAAGTTCTAATGGTCAATAGGCCATTCTCTAAAATTTAAATCTGCCCGGCTCTCTCGAACAGTTTTGGACAATGTAGTGAAACGGAGATCTAATCTTCCAAATGCTAAGTAGCATAAACACATCTCAAAAAATGAGTTACAAACACATACCTTTGGTTAAATTTTTTAACAAAATCCTCAACAGGTTATCAGCTCAAGAAACAAGACATAATTGTTCAATAGCAGGTTCCACTTTGTTAAATCTAATTTGCTATTCAATCATGTATGAGTATTTTTTACTCACTTACTAGAATAATACCTGTTATGAATGCTTTCTGCAACTGTCCACTTATTCCTGTCTTCCAAGGCTTTATTACTTTTGCCGCACGTTTTCGCCAAATGCAAATCATTATCAACACAATGATGACCAAGACAGCAACACCTGTGCTTATAATAATGTACTTCCAACATTTTTCAGAAGTACCATTAGATGAATTTTGCTGACTTGTTTGATTCACATGTGGAGAATCAGAAGATGAAGGCAATGGTGTAGGGGGAGGCAATGGTGTAGGTGGTTGGTTTTGTTTCTTATTGGCCTCTGGCACAGCTGGGAAAGCTCCACTGCTCTGGGTAATTGGAATAGAATTGATCTGTATAGTAGGGCCACCACTGAAAGGTGCAGCTGCAAGATTATTGGACTGATCAAGCAACTTACGTCGCGCCGAATTGACTAGAATTGAATCATTCTGGACAATATCTGAGTCATCTAAATCTACACAATGGAAGGTATGTCTTGAAAGTCAGTTAAAATCATAGATATCAATTTCTCATAGGCCATAAATCAATCAAGGTTCTCCACTTACTACTCAGATTGTCACAGTATTTCTCTTCATAGGCACGAGTGGTAGCCTTCCCAAACTTGAACCTTCAAAGCAGAGCAGACTATTTTAGCAAGCTAATAATCATGAAAGAACAAAATATTTGTACATATTAAGGTTGAGATGGGGTAGAAAGTTATCTACACACAGTGGCAGTGCCACAGCAATGACAGCATTGACGTATTTTTTGAGTGCTCCTTTGAGTGGAATAACAAATGAATCTGCTTGGTTCCATTGCTTGAAATTTCTAGGCCACATACTTTTCACAGTATGTTGTTGTAGTTGTGGTTGTATACTTTTCACACCATGTATCAAAAGGTCAAAAAATCAGAACCTCAACCATTCTTGTTAACCATAAAGGATGCAGCAAACTAAGATAAAAGTATACAATCCCAGAAGATGGTACATTAGTACTGTTAGAAGTTTGATACTGCAAAATCTAATCTTACCACCTTAAGTTAACAGAGCTATAAGACAACACTAAAATTTTAGTTCCTCATATAACAATAAAATAATTATAGTGATTAGATTTAAGAAATAAAATGAAAAAACAAGCACCGAATACATAATTCTGCAAGTCTCTCTTGAGTTTATATGGCTAAAGTACACCAAGAACTTTCAATATACATAATGAAATGGTCAACCAATTGAGTTTTCACGAATCATCATGCTATCAAATGACAAATGATAAACAAATTTTTATTAATAGTTATTTAGATGAGTTTTAATCATTGCAGCACACATGCAATTTGACGAGCCAATTATAGCTAAACAAAGTGTGACTTCTACTTCTATAAATTGGGTTTTAAGGAGTTAAAACAATAAATTAAAAACTGAAAACAGAAACAAGTTTCAAATTATCTTTACCTACACAGACCTCCCGTCAAGAAAGAATATACATTGCCATGGTGTTGATGCATAAAAGGTTAAATAGATCAATGAGAAGCACCATCAAAAATTCAGAATGAAAATTTGTATCTATTGAAAGAGAATGGACACTAACTCAATTAAACAGAAAATTAGTTATTTCAATTACGACAATGAGATCTCTGATTGATTAATTAACAGAACATCTTAAACCAATTAAATAATGGCATCATTAAGAAGTCATCACTATGCTCCATCATTCATATATTTCTCAAGGATGTCTAGAATAAGTATAGGCACACAAAGAGATCATTGTTTGCAAAAGAATAAAATTTGTGACAACAATGGTTCTTATGATGACTTATTAACTTGATCCTACATTTAAGTGAAGCTAAAGGAAGGAAAGCATGCCATGATTTACTAAGGTCATTAGGTCAGGGAGAAAAGTAAAGATACACTTACCAGTGCGCAAACTTTCTGTTCTTGCCACGAGATAAAGTTGTGAAAGGAGTTGAACGGTTGTTATTATGGGGCAACCTGAGCTTTCCGAGATCTTGGGAATCACAGCCTTCAATTTTATTGTCACAAACCAACCTAGGAAAAAAATAAATTTCATTGTAGGTAACCCAGAAATATAATTAAATCGAAAAAAAATAGTTAACTTACAATTGTTTTGACAACAACATCCTGCCAATTTCTGCTGGGATACTTCCAGTCAATTTATTCTCCCTTAAATCCAATAACTCCAGCTTGTCTAGATCGCCAAGTTCTTTGGGAATGGTACCAGAGAAACTGTTCTTGCATAATACACTATTTACAAGGTAACAAAGGGAGCATATTAGAATTAGAATTGTATTTGAATAAATTACTATATTAAGTCAACTGAACTGTTGGATTTTTAAACTTCTGAAGATGTAGCCCTTAATTTAGTCTTTCATCAATGACATACATTGATAAACCACACAAAATTGAGTTATAGTATAACAAGAACTAAAATACCAAACAGGACGGATCATGATAATCTATCCAACAAAGATAAGGAAACCCTCATGGATTTAAGAAGTTTTCATATTACAGCATATTTGGACATTAACATGATATAATAATCCAGCTGAGAGCAAACTAACTGTAATTCTTTGGAGTTGAATACTTGAGACTACAGCTACTTTCAGAGTTTTTGGTGGGGACAGAACTGCTATGATGCAGGAAGGCTTGTAAAATTAACATTGCATAGAAGAAGGGAGAAGAGAAAAGTTGAAAAAATAAGGAAAGAATGATAAAAATCATACACACACAAACACTGACAACATTTATTGCTACCGATCTCATGAGTTATTGGCTGGATTGCAGACGGAAGGGAACATGAAAATGATACAACTCAAGTTACATGTATAAGTATGACCAGTTCTTTTTTAGAGCATATCATGATTACTAAATTTAAGAACGACATCCATATGACAAGACAAATACTGAGCTCTTGGATTAAGTTAAATTATTATAAGATAAAGCTCAATCAGCGCTTTCACCAGCATAACATGTGTTTTACTTTTGGCACAATGGTAAACAAAGATTTTTAAAGGGGGGAAGACATAGGAACGAGGTCAAGAACCCTTACAGGGATTTTAGATGACTAAGTTTCCCAAGCTCAGGGGCCAATGTCCCTTCCAAAGATAGATCAGCTAGGATCCTGCAAGAAATAACGGGAAGGGACAAAATCTTATAAGCACATAAAATTCAGCACTACATTGACATCAATCAAAATGGCAGCTTTCTTTAAGTGTCAAGAACAACGATAGGCATTAGGGTTTGGCAAAAGAAAAATAATCCTGTCTCAATGGAAAACATAGAGGGAGGAAATCAAAGGGAACTTACAGCGCTTGCACTTTACCATCAACACAACGAACACCCAACCACATGCAAGGATTGCAATCATTTGGATTCCAATTTGCAAGAGCACCAAAAGGATCAGAAGTTATTCTTCCCCGAAATTCCAACAACGCTAATCCTGCAATGTCCATTCCAAATGCAACAATAAAAACCAAACATCAAAATTCAAGAAATGAATCACAAGATTCACTCTAACATAAGGAGACTATAAAGGACAATGGATGCAAATCACCTTCGTCGTTTAGAGACCAACATTGTTGAGTTCCCCATAGAGTAATCAATGCAACATAAACTCTGAGCCATAATCCAAATGGCCCCCATATGCTTTCCATTGCTTTGTGAAGACAATGCGGCATTGGTAGAGACAGTATCTATCTCCTCAGAGGCAGAAAGCTATATGATATATCATATCATATGTACAAAATTGGAAGGTTTTTCGGTACATGGAAACCCTTCCACCTATTTGGATGAAGCAGCAGAAAAATCACTAACTACGCAATATACACTACAATGAAAAGCAAAAAAAATTGAAGCTCTAGGATCCAAAGGTCATATCAGGGTCCCTCATTTTGTATAATCAATCTCTTCCTTACAACCCTTTGCTCAACAAAAGCATACCCTGCTCAGTATCTTCCTCTCAAATGACTTCCATCAATTTGGGCGGAGGCTGTAAGAAATTACATCCAAAGAAACAAACAAACAAACAAAGTGAATAAATATTTGTTTATTCCAAGAATAAAAAAATCAAAGAAAAATGATAAAGTGACAGCCAACCAAAACCAAAAGAAAGAAGAAACAAGGAATAACCCCATCAGCAAGCAAACATTCTGGGTGTCATCAATGTTAAAAACAACAAAAAGAAGGCAAAAAGGGTAAAAAAAAACAAAAAAGAAAAGAAAAACAGCGGCATTGAATTACCATGCAGATGGGAGGAAAGGGTGCAGGAAAAGAAACCCCTTTTTTGTTGTAACCGAATAATCAACAATATTTATCAACAATATTTGATGGTGCACAATGCAAGCTGGTGGTGACAAGTAGGGCTAATAAAACTAATAGGCAATCAGAAAAAGGCAGCAAAAGATTCAAAGCATGAATCTTATATATGAAATATTGAATGTCACGTTGAATCGCTGCCTTTGCGAAGAGGATCTCAGAGGAACCTCTCTCCGACCACCTTCATCCCTCTTACAATGTTGGGGTTGTTTTGTCTCTTGCCCCAGTTTCTCTCTCATCACCCCCCACCACCCACCCACACAATTCCCCCCTCTCATATTTTCCTTTTCCTAAAAAAATCGTTCAAGGTCCCATTGGCCACCACCTCCGAATTACACGCACGCGCTTTTTCTTAATTCTTATTTCTTTCTCCTGCCTCAGTCTGCCATTTAATAATCATAATAATATGCATAATCTAGTCTATTATTAGATAATAGATACTACTCTGAAGCAAATCTGTTCCATTCTGATCCAAAGACTATTTCAAATTAAAATGGCTATGGAATTACTGCTTCTCATGATCTCAAGTAAAACACAAATAAATAGGCTTGACAATTAAATGCACTCGTATATTGATTAGTGTCTGACTACGTAAAATTGACCTCCTAACCAGGAAAATAGTAGAATACATATTTCAACTTGTATTGTTCAACTTAATTAATCATCAATTCCTCCTCGGTATTGGTTGCATTTTGCTCATAAAATGGGGCTGTGTCTAAACAAAATTTATATTTAAAATTTTAATTTAATATAATTTGTTAGTTATTACTTTATTTTTTTATCTATTATAAATTTATTGATTACAGTTTTGTAACTAAGTATTTTTAATATTTCACTTTCAATATATAAAATAACAAATTTATTTAATTTATCTGTTCAATAATAACAATAATTATAAATATTGTCAATATTATTTTAGAAACAATGTCTGGAGAATTTTTTTGGGGGAATAATTTAATACTTTTAGCAGGCTATAAATATTTTTTGTTTACATTTCTTGCAATATTTTTATTTTTAGAAATAAATCAATATCTTTAATATTATAATATTTACTAGAATTTTAAATCTTTTCAAGATTAATAAAAGATTTTTTCAATTCATTCATGCCCAAAATTTTCATATTTTAATAATCAAATAAAACACCAACCATAATTCTATATTATATGAAAATTATTCAAATGGACTTTCAATAGAAAAAATAAATAAATTTATTCAAATATGTATAAAAAATAGTGAATACGAAAGGAAACATAGTTATGTTAGAAATATTTTCCTACACTTAGTTCCTCATTTTTCTATCGTCGTTATACTAGATCATTAAAGTTTTAAAATAATGTATAAATACTTGGATCCATTTACCCTAACTAGAAGATTGAAGCGAAATCTTCAGTAATTATAAGTTGTTAATTTGTGGTCTTCTTTGACCAAACCATCTAAGTTCCTTATAGGACCTTCATTTCTCTCTTCTGATAAGGAGAACAAAGAACGTATGTTCGGTTTGGTGTATCGGGGATCATAATCATTTCTGATGCATTAGCCTACATATAGAATTCTCATTATCCCTTAACGGGCCAACATGGGTATCCACTCATTAAGCTCATATTGAGTCATTTTAGGAAGTCCATTTGATTACTCAAGTTTGATCACTTTAGGATTATAATCACCTTAAATTAATACTTTATATAATTGTATATTAAAATATAATGCCCAAAAGATTAAAAGAAATTACAAATTTTTAACAATCTCTCACTTGGGCTTCATATTTTATTAAAACAATTATATTACAAAATTCTTTAGTCATGTATGTATGCTATTTATCTTTAGACTTTCTCTTAATACAATATGGTTCATCTTGTACATTAACAATGGAATCATTACAACTTTCATCACAATTAAGTGTAATTAAATCACAATGATCATCATATTAATATACTCAATGACATAGATTAACAATGATCACCATATTAATATACTCAATGACATAGATTAAATATGGATGAGTAGCATGGAAATTACATGCAATGTGATCTCAAACATGTCTATTTTCAATTTGTTTTTATTTTCAATCTTTAATAGAGATCAATTCAAATTCTTTAAATGTAACATAATTATTACATACAAGAAAACATAAGCAAGTTCAAAATATAAACATAAACCATCAATTTTATTTTTGCAAAAAATAAAGAACAACAAAGTTGTTCAAATTGAAACATAAAACATACATGCTCCCACTGAACTAAGGTATCATAAGGAATAATACTCATATGAACAGTGTGCTCATGAAAGACCTTAGGTATTAGCCCTTTAGTCAATGGATCAACTAACATAAAACTTGTTTCTATATGTTCTATGGAAATTTGTTTATTATAAACTCTTTCTTTAACAACCAAAAACTTGATGCCAATGAACTTCAACTTTGTAGAACTCCTATTGTTGTTGAAGTAAAGGACTACCAAATTATTGTCATAGTACATTTTCAATGGTCTTTCAATGCCATCGACCACCTATAAACTAGTGACAAAGTTTCACAACCATATTTCATAGTTGGATGCCTCTAAGCAAGTCACAAAATCTGCAGTCATGGTAGAAGGAGCTATAAGAGTCTATTTAACAAATTTCCAAGAGATAGCTCCTTCAACCAGCATGTAGATGTATCCAGATGTGGAGCATTTTCTATCTTAACATCCTGCAAAATTGGAGTTAAAGTCTCCAAACCTTTAAACTTCCATTGGTGATGTATGTATCCTTTTGTTCTCCTTAAGTAATGCATCACGCGTTTAACTATCTTCCATTGTTGTATTTTAGGATCACTCAAATACCTGCCCAAAACTCCCACCACAAAAGCAATGTTGGGACGAGTACAAACTTAAAGGTACATTAGACTTCCCACTATTGAGGCATATGGAATCTTTCGCATCTCATTTCTTTCAAGGTCATTATTAGGTACTTGGTTGAGACTAAATTTGTCTCCCTTAGTTATCGGGGTGTCTCCTAATTTACTATCTTTCATGCCGAATCTATCTAAGACTTTCTTAATATAATTCTCTCGTGACAACCTTAAGATACCTTGAGAATGATCTATTAGTATTTGAATGTCCAATACAAAAAAAGCTTCCCTAAGATCTTTCATATCAAAATTCTTCGTCAAAAATCTCTTGATTTCATACAATAAGCTTGTATCACTATAGCAAGTAGTATATCATCAACATATAATACCAAGAATATGTATTTATTCCCACTAAACTTGTGATATACACAATCATCAACTACATTTGTCTCGAAACCATATGAGATAATGACTTGATGAAATTTATGATACCATTGATGAGAAGCCTGTTTGAGGCCATAGATGAATTTGTGATACCATTGATGGGAACACATCAAAATGCACATGCTCGCACAATGCATATGCTCATCACCATACCTAAGAATCTCAATTTGGAACTCTACACCATGGGTGAACCTCCTCAATCCCCTTAGTTACCACTAATGATGGTCACACCGTTAAACACCCCATATGGTTGGTGTATCGCACAGTTAAACACCACCTATGGCCCATGCATATGAATGTCCCCCATCATTAGTTCACCATGTTAAATACCACTTTTGGCCAGGGTCCCTGATAAACACCACATATGGTCAGGGTATTATAGCCACGTCTGGCTTTCTCATGCATCTCATGTCCATGCTCAATGCATTCTCATCCACATTCTCATTCTCATGATTCATACATCATTCACACAGTCCATAATCATGCCGAAATCATATCAATTGAGTCATCATTACCATAAATCATTTATAAGAACGCACAGAAATGTACATAAAACACCATTGAATTCCACCCAATTTCACCATTACACACAAGAGTCCCAAATTGAACCTCAACCATGAATAACCATGAACAAACAACCACGAGAATCAAGTAGTAAGACAAATAACCATACAATTTCAAACGAAAATCACATTAAGACAAAACGTTAATCCAAGAATTTAATCCCCTTCAAATGCCATAAGAAACCATACAATAACAATTATTAATAAGGGCCCTAGGGAAGACCCTACTGCTCTTTCTTATGTAAATGAAACCCCCAAATAGTGAGATAGAACTGACATCTCTGCATACTTGGAAACATAATGAAGAAAACATGTTCATCAAAGTCATTCTTCTTATTCTTGTGGGATTCCCTCTAGAGGTTTTCCTTCCCACTAAAGGCAACCGATTACATTATCAATTAAGTCAACTAAAATCACAATACACATTGACGAATCTTTTTCTACTGATTAAAACATTTTTAGAATATAATAACAAAACAAATTTGAGAATTTAGATCCTAGAGGGACTTAGAGATTGCCCTCACTACCCGTACACCCCCGTATTTACTTATAACCGAACTCATCTCCCCTGTACCTTAGATGCGAAGAACAGCGAGATCTGATGCAACTCTAGGACGATCTGAACACCCTAACTCCTCCTCCTTGCAGGTATGCATTTTCTCTCCTCTAGGTCTGGCTGTCCATCTGATGCGTAACACATCAATTAGGGTAAACTGATTACCCGTGTCTAATATTCTAGCTGGATCGGGTCAACCCCGACCTTCCCGTCAGCCTCCCCCATTAATTCGATTAATTAAGTTAATAAATGAAAATAATTCAGATTAATACCTCATCAGTTTATAAAACCATCAACTCCTCCATTAAAATAAAATTAAATGTAAATATTTAAATACTAAATTAATTTTCTGCTATCATTAAGAATAATAACAATAATAATAATATTTCAATTTCAAAATGCAATTATTTAATAAAATAATTTCCTGCAGCAATTAATAATTAAAATAAAATTGATAATTATAATAATGATATAATTTATTTTTTTAAAAAATAATTAAATAAATTTTAGGATGTTACAATTTATGTTAGGTTTGCTTGGCATGGTGTATTGCGTAACAGTTCCACACTCTTTGAGAAAAGGTGCAAAAGGCCCTAGACGTTGTTCTCCCGATCCATCATATCTACCATAGTATTCACCACCACAACCAGATTTGATGACTTTAATTTTCTTTCCAAGTTAAAGTTCAACTTCAACTTTGAAAGAATTGAAAACGTCTAGGGATTGAGACTTCTCATGTATCAAATATAGGTAATCGAACCTAGAGTAATTATTTATGAACATAATAAAGTATTATTGTCCATTCCATGAAGTTGTAGGGAAAGGACTACAAATATTTGTATGTATTAGTTCTAAGACATCCTTAACTCTTACAACACCTAATTTTCTCATGTTTGTTCGTTTTCCCTTTATGCACTTGACATAAACTTTAAAGTTTGATAAGTCCAAGGGTTCAAAAATTTCATCTAACACAAGTCTTTGAATTCTCTGTACAGAGATATGACCTAAATGTTTGTGCCATAAGATGATTGAATTCTCAATTAATTTTTGCTTTGTGCCTCATGAACCAATTTGTAGTATTTCGTTATAAGAACTAACAACATCAAACATGTATAAATTATCAACCAAAAAACCAGAATCAACAACATTTGAATTTTGGCAGAGACTAACTTTATTATTTCTAAAAGAACAAGGAAAACCAAATTTTTCCAAGTTGGAAATGGAAATTAAATTCCGCCTAAAAAATGACACAACAAAAGTTTCAAATAAATCCAAATGAAATCCAGTTTTCAATTGTAATTTAAAAGTTCTAATAGCTTCTACTGCAACTTTATTATCATCACCTACAAAAATGAATCTTTCATCATCACTTACGTCAGCTCCACAAGCAATCCTACATAGTCACACTTATGTGAGTAGTAGTACCAAAATCTACCCACCAAGTATCCATAGGCACAAAGTTCAAATTAACTTCAGAACAAACTAGAATAAGAAATTTACCTTTCTTTACATGCCAACTGGTGTACTTAAAATACTATTTCTTCATGTGTCCTGACTTGTTACAGAAGAAGCAGATAAATTCCTCGTTCTTCTTTAGTTTCTTTCCTTTAGATGACCCTTTTAAACCACCCTTAATGTTCTTTCTTTTCTTATTCTGAGAAGTCGAAGTAAAATGAGAACTTTCAATCTTATCTCTTTGTAACCTCTCTTCCTTTTACACATAATGAGATATAAGCTCATTGAAGGACCATTTGTCTTTCTGAGTATTATAGCTCACTTTGAATTGCTTAAAGTGTATAGGAAGGGAGATCAAAACTAAGTGCACAATCAAGTCTTCATCAAGCTCCAACTTGAGTGACTTGAACTTTGCTACGAAATTAGACACTTCCATTATGTATTCTCCTATATTTTCTCTGTCTTTCTACTTCAAGGAGATGAGTTTAGCCAAAAGGTTACTCATCTCTGCCTTTTCATTTTTGGCAAAGAATTACTCAATCTCTTCAAGAAATTTACTTTCATTTTGACTCTTAGAAATAAAGTCCCAAAACGCTTCTAGAATAGAGCGCTTCATGATCATAAGACACATTCAATTAGAGCGTTCTCATTTCTCAATTTTAACCTCTTGAAGGTTATCCAGAGTAAGAATATGTTCCTCTACTCTAAGTGCTAGATCCAAATCCAAATCCACACAACTGAGGACTACCTCTACGGCTTCCTACCATACCTTGAAATTTGTCCCATTCAACATTGGGATACTATTAATTTGAGTAGATACATTGACCACACTAATACCAGAACTAAAAAAAAAGAACAATAAACATAAAAAGCACAATTAATTATTGTGATAAATTTAAAGACCCAAACAAGATACCTAGCGTACCATCAATCCTCAATCTTTGGATTGAAAGAACTAACTGCAAGTGGTACTCTTAACGCAATGATCAAATGCTGATGATAAGTCTTGTCACACAATGATTGTCTTTAGACACTCCATTCTTCACATAGAAAAATAACTTTATAATCACCACACATTTATCATCACAAGCATGTAATTATTCAGTCCAATTGCGTCTTTTTTTGGGCCGAGCACAATTCACATGAATAATCTCACACATTTATGTAAATCCAATTAAATTTAATTTACACAACAAATATTACTTTGGCAAAATGTTGTTTTAATTAATCCAACCAAGATGGGAGGTCTTAAATTTATACAAATTTCATGCATAAGTGCAAAACCCAAAACTTAAGTTTATTTCACCACCTAGCGGTTAGATACTTTAAGGTATGTTTGTAAGATATACAAAGTATATGGCAAAACATGTGTAGATAAACTACGTAATGGACCTTTTACAAGATATTTAGTACAACATTAATTTTTAGTCTTTTGACAGAAAAATTAATTTGTAAGCGATACTCAACGCAATAATTAAATATTGACAATTAGTTATGTCAAATAATACTCTTTCTTTGGACGAACTATTATTCACATGAAATAAAACTTTATAATTCTCACATCTTTATTATCACAAATATGTTATTATTTGGCTGAATTGTGTCTTCCTTTGGGTTGATCACAGTTTGCATAAATAATTTCATACTAATATACATCTTTGTAATTTAAATTAAATTAATTTACACAATAGAGATTGCTTTGACGATATATTGCTTCAATTAATTTAATCTTAAAATTACCGGACAATCCAAATTAACTAAAATAATTCAAAATTTATCAAATTATGTAGTACTTTATATGCCTTTTATACTATAATTTATTTGCTTATTATTATTATTATTTATATACCTAATAATAATAATAATAACAATAATTAGAACCTAATAAGTAAATAAAGAAAATGAAATGTTACCATAGTAGTAATCACATATAATAATTACATATTTTACCTAAAATGTTACACTTAATAAAAAAATAAACCCTTAACATTAAAAAAATCTAGATGGTTCTAGTGGTATAACAATACTTTATTATAATAGACCTGATAATCTCATTACTAACACCAAAATATTATTTTTATTAATTATACATTTATTTATAAAATTTAAATTGTATACTAATTTTAATGGTCTTGAATGGGGAAAGTAGAGTTTAAAATAGATATAAAATTATTTTCTTAACATGTTTTCAATAAATAATAAAATTATATTTTAAATAATAATAATTTACAATAATATCCATACACATATTTTAAGATTGCATGTAATCATACTAATGAAAATAATAACAAATGATATATTATATCGTCAAAATTTATCTACTTTTTTTTTTAAAAGAAAACGTGTAAGTAGAAGTATTATGGACATAAATTATTTTCTCGGAGTATTATTTATATGCATGCTCTTGAGCTGATAGAGAACTGAACAGCAAAATAGAGACGGTTTTGCGAATCTATAGCGTGAATTAGAGAAACACGACAAGGATCCTGCTTGGCATTGCAATTCATCACGGTTAGGTGGAATGAGTTTTAGTCCTTTTTTCCTTACATACACATTTTATAGAAAAACTACCAAAAGCTGTATTTGTGAAGCACTAATGGAATGACGAATATACTTTACCCTGAAATTTTGTCGTTCCCAAAATTCCTTTATTCGCTGACGCTGCTGTTAATTTGTTGCCGTGAAACGAAGAAGCCTCTACAATTTTTCTGTTGCATGTGTTATCGAATTCTCTTACGATTAGTTTTTTGGCGCTGTTGAATGATTAGTTGTAATCCTATTACGTAAAAATGCGAAAGGACAAGGAAAACCTTAAACGTGCATCCCATTTTGGACTCGGGTGCATAAGTATGAAAGTGATATATATATATATATATATATATATTAGCAACATATTATTTTGACATATTTTTATTAACAGTTAATTTTTATTAAAAATATAAAATTTTGTAATATCTATTTTTTAATAAATTTTACTCGTAATTTTACTTTCATCTCTAAAACTATTAATATTTTACAAATTTTAAATTTTATTAATTATTTCTTTTACACCTGTCTCTATTTAAAATAACTATATTTGATATTTATGAAGAATACTAAATTTAAAATCTATTTAAAAAGCTCTTCAATAAAATAAGAATATTTTAGATTAAATACATTAATATTAATTTATGTACATTAATCTTAAACATCACTAATTTTATAAAAGAAATGATAATAAAAATTGTGTTAAAAAATATATATTACTAATTAAAAGGAAATACATATACGTTTTGTAGTTATCATTTTCCAAAAGATTTCCCCTAGAGGTTGTCCTGTGCTAGAGAATTCAGGCACTTATCCTGTGTATCAATGACCAAATAAATTATTGGTGACACTGCAATACCCACCTCAAATTCAATTTGCCTTTAGCTGGCTTAGTATTATCTATCTCTAGTCAGTTAGTCACCATCACTTTTCATCAATGACTGTACCAATGGCAAGATTATCAACATCATTGCCATTGATGATCTCTGTTTTTTTTTTCCCTTTAAATTGTTGTATTTATTAGTAGACATCGCATAAAGTGATTTGAAACAAAAATATATAAACTGAAAATAAAAACAAAAAATTTCCTTAAATTTTGTTTCCTAGTAGATTATTTTCACATTTCATTTTTGCTGAATTCTGTTTCATGGGGATAATTCGTAAGTAACTAATTGGGCCTAGGCCTGGGAAATTCTGAACATATTTCCTGCCCTGTATAATAATCGCTAATCGTTTTTTTTTTCTTCTAATATATATCAACAAGTTAATTTTATTAAACTTGCTTCCAGTATCGAGTATTGATCTAGTTCTTGGTTTTCAGGGTATGGGAGATAATAGATATAGCTGACCATTTTATTTATTTATTTGTGATTTCTAATAAATTTTAATTAATAAAAGAGAATATTAAAAACAGAAAAATATTTTAAAAAGTGTTGTTAGTATATTTTTACCTCCATAAAAATAGAAACAAGTGTTAAAAGAAAGTTTATAAGCTATACCTACGTTGTCCAATACCTACGATTTGTTGTTGCCACTAAAAAATGTATTTCTCCCCCATGATCCTTGAATTGTAATTTTCCCACTAAAAAAGCTATATCTACGATTTAATCTATGAACAATAATAATTCTTTTCTGAGCGTCATTGATTGCACTCTTTGAGTCCAATTTTAGAATTTTATTGCAAATAGATTTTATTTTGGTGAAATATTGACTTAATACGTCATTTCCCCGTTGAATGGACATGAGTTCATTCTCTCGTAGATATAATTTTGCATCATTATTCTTGGTGAATAATGCGCAAGGGTTTATATTAAGAGTATCTAAAATTCATGCTCCATGCAGATGGAAACTATTAAGAGTATAATGGATATGATATGATACTATAGTTTATATTTCCGTAATCAATAGTTAAAAAAAAAAAAAAAACTCCAACATGAATTTATATGTTCTTCACAGTAGTTTTAACATTTATGTACTTCTTTGTTCAATAAATAAATGTTTATATTTGTATTTGTTATTCGTATTTTTATTAATTATAAAATTGATAAATAAAAATATTAATTAAAATATGATAATAATTAAATTAAAATTTTATTTAGTTTTTTATAAAACATAATGATCATAATCATAAAACATTACATAAATTAAAATTATATTAAAAAATCTTTTATAAAATATAACAATTAGTCATCAAACACTACAAATATAATAAACTTCTACAATATAAAATTTATAAATTTATCAAGTTATTATTCTTTAAAATTAATTAAAAATTAATATATTACACTAGTTAGTTATAATTATAAAGTAAAAAATAACCCAAATTAAAAAAATCTAATTTCGTATCTATCATTATAAATAAAAATGAATATATATGCATATTATTGAATTAATTTTAGTTTATATATATATAATTTTAGATAATAAAAACATAAAACTTTAAATAAACAGAAAAGTAAAAAATAATGTTAAGTAAGAAATAATGTTTGTATGGATCTGAAAATTTTGTATAATAATAAAAAATAAAAAAGAATAGTCATAAAATTTAAGAACAATTGTAGGATTATTTTTTAATATGGATGTACAATGAATTTAATACTTTATGTTTTTAGAGGACCATAGTAACACAATAATTAGGAAAAATAAATAAAAAATAAGAAAATAAAGAAGTAAAGAAATAAAAATATATGAAAAACATGATCTATCTCATAGGTTTCACTATAATAACAACAATGGAAAATAAAAAGTAGTCACGAAATTCAATAACAGTTGTAGGACTATTTTTCAAGATAAATGAACCATGAAGTTAGGAATTCATGTTTTTAAAGTGCGACAATAATAAAAATAATTAAAAAAATAAAGAAATAAGAAAATAAAGAAGTAAAGAAATAAAGAAATAAGAAAATAAAGAAACAAGTAAATAAGGAAAATATTATCATTTTACAACAACAATAATAATATATATACATATGTATGAATGAGTATAGATAGAGTTTGAAACTAAAGTATTAATACCTGACTCTATATTTATTAAGTGAATAATTATCTTACTCGTAATAAATAATTTTGATATGATTTTCATTACTTATTGTCATTTTTGGGTAACATTTAGCATGGTTTTTCCTATCTTCACCTTTGAACTTTTTTTTTTCCTCATCCTCGTTAGTTGGTGAGTTGTTTCTACACCAACAACACCACCACACAAGTATTTTCATGTCTCGTAATTGTCATTGTTGAGCATTTCTATTGAGCTCGATGAAGATGTGAGATTTTCCATGGTATTTAGTTAGCTGCTGGCACTTAACCAATTTAACTTATTCTAAGCCAAACAATTATCACAACCTTAGACTAGTGTCTAGGTATTGTCAGAATCTCCACGTATTACATTCCCTGGCCATAAGTCCCAAACTACTCTAAATTAGTGTACGTACAATGTTTTTTCAAGTTATAAACACAAAATGTGGTTGAATTCTTAACATGCTTTGCATGAAATCAAACACAGTCACATACAATCTATATTCTGCAATTAAGCTGACTGGAAATAACATATAACAGACATTTAATTTTGAGTACCACCTAGAGCTCTTCGATAACTTAATTTCTTTCTTCAGTCAGTTTGATGTTAGTTATTTAAGGGCCAGATATGAGATACAGATAGATGTGTGTTTTCAACTATAAAGGCGAAAGTGATGGTGAACATACATGCATATTGATCCTTGTTTTTTTTCTTTTTCTAATTCCATCTCCTATAATCTTTCACTTTCCTCCCTATTATGATCATTTTCTTGTATCTTAACTGAGTAGGAAGTTTTTTAATTTCCTGAAAACTTGGTGGTTAGGAGTGGGCAGTACAGAGGCCCTACTCTATATGAGATGGAGTTTATAAGTAAATTAAATGTGTTTAATTATATCTTATATATTACGCTGGCCTGACAAGAACCTAACTATGATGGTAAGATAAATAGTAGGTATGTAGGTGGCACCATCTAAAGGAATTATATTGGACATATGCTTTGTATAGAGATCAATGTTGTTGCATGGATACTGTGATGGCCCCTCGCGGACAGTCAATTTTCAAAGTGAGTTAGATATAATTTTTTATAAGTTAATTTATAAGATGAGTATGGTCTCTTTATTGATATATTCTATTTAAGTATAATTTGTAGTCAAACTTAAATTTTTTAATATATTTTTTAATTTTAACAATATTAAATTTAATATATGAATAATATGGTAGGTAAGTTAATAATAATTTTATAATAAATTTTAAAATTATTTTACGATATAAATTTAAACTTAATTTAATCCTAAAAATAATTAGAATTATTTTTTCTTACATCAATGGCACGACATATAAGACATGGCAAAAAATTGATGTGACTGCACGTTGGGTTTGGAAACTTGTGGGACGAGTTTATCGGGTTTCTTGAATTGGTTATCTGTCAAACGGTGAAGTTGATATAGAAGTGAATAAATTAAGGCTTCATAAATCAAGCAGTTTCTAATTGTTAAGACATACTCAGCTCAGTAGGAAAATGGGACCACTGAGCTGGTATTTGCCCTTTTCTCATTTTCATTCTCTCCTTTCCTATTAAACACCTCATTACAATATGTTTTGTTAACAATGGACCACCACTCTTTATTTCACATTTTCATTTATTATTTTTACTCTTTCTGTTCCTACTAAGCACCCCCTACAATTTTATTTTTTTTTTGTAACATTGGACCATTGAGCCAGTGTATCTCTATTTTCACATTATTATTCTTATTCTTTCCGCTAGTAATAAATGATAAATTACTACATGGTTTTAGATCATATGATACAAAGATTGGTTAGATCACATAATTTAGAATTATATAATAATTTCTCCTCCTAAACACCCCCAAAGGATTTTTTTTTTATGATAAGAGCAAAAGCACCGTCCTTAAAATTAGTTAAAAATTTATTATTAAATATATAATAATAGTTTGGTAATAATTTTTTTTGTATACTACGTAGACGTTGTCTTTTCTTATAAGCAATGGTTTCTTTATGGCCATGCAATGTTTTTTCGAGATCATCTATGGCAAAGATTTTCGTGAACTGTATCTCTGACTCAAATCATTAATCAATTTAGTCAAATAAATTGAGTCGTCAATCACTTTAAAAACTATTTTATTAAATTTTACTTAGTATAGTTAATATGCTAAATATTATGTTGTAGATGAGGATTGAACTTCAATGTCATCATATATATTGTTAAGTACTAAGTTATATTTATTTTTTAGTTGTAATTCTTATATTATTATATTCGTACATTATATTTAATAATTATGTATAAAGATATATTTAGAGAAAAACAGGTCAAAGAATTGATAAAATCAGGTAAAACTGACAAAAATTTGGCAAAAACATTGTTCCGATAAAAAATACTAAGTACAATATTATTTTGATTTTTTCTTAAAAAATAAAAATAACATAATATATTTATTATTTTTATTTTAAATATAATTTATTATTAATAACAAAAATATTAATACATATTATTAAAATTTAAATTAAGTAGTATGATATATTAAACTTATATAAATTTTAAGAAACTACAAAATTTAAATTTTTATTATTATTATTTTATTAATATTTATTCAATCATAGTTTAACTATTAAACTTTGAACCGTGTATTGTCTAGTCCAATTTTTTAAAAAATTGATATTTTAAAAAATTGATATTAAGAGTAGGAAGGTGAGAATATAAATTTACTATTGATCCAATTACAATGAGCAGGTAAAATTGGATAGATAATTTATTCTATATGTGTAATTTATCTTAATATTTCATCTTACTTAAGTAATTATTAGTTTAATTGTAATTTGATTCTTTAAATTTGGTGTGTAGATAATTTTAGTTTATATAATTTTAATTGCTTAATTTTGATTTACACGTTTAAAAATGAATAATTTTAATTTTATTATTAATTTTTTATCTAATTTTCAATACACATGAAAAATTCAATAATTTATTTATATAAAATTGAACAAACATTTGATATTTATGTGTCATAGATTGTTTAATTTTAAAAAAAAATTGACTAAATTTATCACATCATTATGTTCATTAAAAATTAAATAGTAAGTTAATAATAATATTAAAAATTATTTATTTTTTAAATGTATAGACTAAAATCAAGTACTTAAATTTCTGAAGAGACTAAAATTTCTCATTTTTTAAACCAAAAGTAAATAATTAAAATTATAAAAATTAAAATTAATTAAAGATCAATAGTATAATTAAAGAAAAAATTATTTTATTTTGTGATAAGATAATTTAAACATGGACTAACATCCTTGTTCTAATTATATTAATAGACATCCACTAACGAGTTCAGAATTTTTGTCAAATAACCGACTCTTTTATGTATATTGATTAGGATTCAATTATTAATTGTGTAAAAAAATGTTTTATTTGAAGAGAAAAATATTTAAATGATCTCCATGTCTTAAAAAAAATTAATCTTTAATGATTAACTGGAAAATATACTTGACGCACACACTCAAAATAATCGACTTAAACCTTAAAAAATTACTAACTAATATATTTATATAGTTTCAGGACTTAACAATGGCCAGCAGTAATAACATAAACTTACTAAAAGGTCAAGCCTAATTATATTTTTGTAATAATTTAAATAAATGAACCTTTTAATTAAATAGAATTTAAAAATTAATCAAGTTTACTGAATGATTAAACTTTCCATATTAATATAAACTTAATTTACTTCAACTTAAATAACACAGGAGTTTCCATATAAAAAACAATTACTTGCAAGTTTCATTTTTAATTAAGATTTTACTTATTATTAATTAAAATTTTATTTAAATGCCTTGTAATTTCCTATAAGAAATTAAATAATTAAACTAAATTAGTTTATATGCTAGTATAAAATAAATATTCAAATATTTAATGATAAGTACAAAAATTAAAATTTCAGATGCATTGATTTAAATAATAAAATATAAATATAATATTAAAATTAATAAATTCATAAATAATTTTTATACTTCAATTAAAATTATATATAAATGATCTTAATTTAACTTTTTTTTTACGGCTATAAATCATTCAAAATGTTTTTTATATATATATTTAATGTTAAAAATATAAACTGATAACAGGTGTAAAAATATAAATTAAATAGAAGAAATTATAAAAAAATAAAAAAATTAACAAAAACAGAACTAAAAATAAGCAAAAATGAAAATAAAAAATAGTAAGAAAAAAACAATTAAAAATAGTGAACAAAAAATTATAGTATAAATTCATTTATATTATGTCATTTCATTTAATAAAAATATTTTAAATGAGAATAAAATTAAAATTATCATTCTAAATTTTTAAGACAAGAAATTATTTAAAATAAATTAAAATGTGAAAAGTGATAATTTAAAATTATATATACTTATCAAATTTGAAGGCATGACTAATAATTAAATATATGATTTTATATTATTAGCTTAAATGCGTTTTTAATCTATATAAAATAAGCGAGTTTTAATTTGATCTCTGTGTATTTTTTTATTGTCATTTCTTTAAAATTTGAAATAATTAATTTTAGTAAAAATTTGATTTAATCCTTGTAAAATACTTTTTTATTTTCATTTCTCTAAAATTTAAAATAATTATATTTTAGTTCTTAACGTTGATGTTAAGATAGATAAATATAATTTATTTTAACAATTTAATTTTTTTAAAATATATATTTATCATATATATTCATAAATAAGATATGTGACGGTGACTTAACATTATACTAAATGTTAACGGATATCAAATAATAATAGGAACCAATAATTTTAAATTTTAAAAGAAAACTAAATAATTTTTTTATAAGAATTAAAATTAAAACTTATTTATTTTATAAAGTTAAAAATATTTAAATTTATATTATTCAATAACAAGTTCAACAATTAATCTTAACAAATTATAATATTTTTATTTCAATCAATTTGTTTACTTTTAATTTCCATATTTCAATTTCGGACTAACTATTCAATTAACTTGTCCACTAGCTAGGTATAGAAAAAAAAAAACCGGAGTCTCAAAATAGAGATAGCAATTTCTCCCTGAATATAAGGATCTTTGCGGGAATTGCCATATTTGGACCCCAAAGTTGGATATATATATATATATTTCCTTTGGGATGGGTATAATACCACTAAGGCAAATTTAAATTAAAATGGGATTGTGGTTCCTATATATCCAAGAAAATACCAAAACAATTAACCTTAATTATATATATATTGGTTATTTTCTTTTATATTATATTTAAAATAAAAATTACCTTTTTCTTTCATTTATTCTAAAACATGTTAATTAGGCTTGAATTATATTTAGTTGTTATTTGTTTTTATTTTTTCGGCACATATTTCTTTTTCTTTTTTGGTACATATTTCTTTCTTTATTTGGTACATTGTTGTTTATATGTTTGTTAAACTTGAATTAGATTCAAACTTAACTTTGATATTATATCCTTATTTTTTTTTCTTTTTCTATTTTCTTAAGGGGTAAAAATATCCCATGACTGGGGTTAGCGATAAAAATGAAAGAAAAGTTGGGACAAGGGGATGAGAGTGTGGAGTGGGGGAGTGCATCCCTTTATTTAAAATAAGTTTATTTAATATTTACATTTCAAACAGACTTTTTTTTTTTGTTTTATTTGATTTCACAGGTAACCCGTTCGATTCACAAATATGGATCAACGAACTGTAATTTCCCCCCCTTAATTTATTCTATCTCTTAACTTCAAAATTATTTTTAGAAGTGGAATTCTTAAAATTACTGGTTATCATTCTATGAATACTTGGATTATTTCTAGAAATAATTGTTATACTTTTACAAGTAAATAACAAGGAAATTAATATTTAAGAATGTCTTTCGTTTCATGTTTTGAACACAATTCCTATTAATTTATTCTTTAACCACTATTTCGTAACAGTTCACGCAACCCCTTTATTATCTCGTAACGGAGCTCGTTTAATTATACACTAGTTCCGTTCTCTATCAAGAAAGATAAACAGCTACATTATGCAATATTATCTTATTAATTAATTATTCTTTGAAAAATTTAGTCAAGGAGTTGGTCGAACACATGTCACTAAAAATGTTTAAATTTATGCATGATATTCACTTATTGTTGCCAGCAATCTCTTTAATTGGTGAATGTAAGCGTATCAATGTATATTCTCACTAGATTTGTGCCTCTCAAGCAGGTACGCAGTCTTGTTCTAATAATTTTTTAATTTTAAAAACCAATATGATATATATAAACTAATGAAATTATAAGTTATATGGTATAATTAATTTGTTCAAACTCATTTTTAAAACATTCTCACCTAATTTTTGTATCATTCAAAAATCAAGAACAATTCTCTTTCGAAATTTTACTTCAAGATTATTTATGAAAAAAAATGCTTGAAATTATTTTTAGGGTAAAATGTGCTTTAGATCATTTAATTTTTAGTAAAAAAAATATCTTAATTTCTATATTTTTTTTGTCAACCAAAAAAAATTATATTAAATGAGGTAAAAATGGTACTTCAATCCATGTGAAAAACATCGACAAAGATTATACATAGTAATTTTTTCATTCTAATAAATTTGTCTCATTCCTACATATATAATTGATTCCCCTCTTTGATTCACATTCCTACATCATTTTCAAGCAGTTCAATGGATTTATTGCTAATTCTTAAGTTGTGCATAAGAAATCCTTCATCCTATTAGACAACCACATCTAAGACCTATATTTTATCAATTCTAAAACTATTGTAAGTTAGAGATTCCATTATATATATATAATTTCTTAGTATTATTTCCATATAACTCACAATTGTACTGTAGAAAATGACTTAGTGTCAATTTGCATACCACTTGAAATTCAACCCATTTATAACATAGTCTTCAAAACATTAAAGAGAACATACATGTAAACATAATGTGTGGTTGTTTCTTCCTCCAATTTGTAGAATGCACTAATTTTATAATTATATTTTTTTTCATATTGGCCTTGGTTTGAATCGTATCAACTATCAACTTCCATTGAAAGTTAAAACATTTGATGGAGTTGATATGTTCCAAAATTGTGAAAGAAGAAAATGTTTAGTGGATCACACTCTTCATGCAAAACAACATGTACAGATTTAACTATCTATCTTCTTGTATTATCTACCTTCCAAACTCACAAATTTGTATGTCCTTATTTAGGTTGGTATATATTTATAACTTGCAGAAATTGTTCAACCAAAGATTTCTCCCATTCAAACCATTCCCCCCTCCATCTGAACTCCCATTCCCACCCACCTTCCTATTTTTCCCATGGAACATAATTGTTGATGTGAATTCTTGTACAACCTATTATATTTTTATACAACCTTTTGGTTCCCAACCCACTTTTCATGCCAGAATTTCATCAACTTCCCATCCCTAATCTGCCTTGAAATATTTATGCCGTACTATCTCTTTTGAGCACTACTATAGCACAGTTGTCCTAAATCTCTCCACAATATCGAACCTTTTTTGAAAATTCCCTCCTCCTTTAAATTATTTAGAGCTCCATGTTTTGAACTCAATATCCTACACCATATATTTGGCTCAGTGAGAATCATCATTAAATTTATTTAAATCCCTAATTCTCAATTCTCCCTTAATTCCCTTAAACAACATACCTTATGTTGAAAAGCCAATAAAAACGGCCACCGTTTTTATTGTCAATAAAACGGCCACCGTTTTTATTGTCCATAAAACGGCCACCGTTTTTATTGTCCATAAAACGGCCACCGTTTTTATTGTCCATAAAACGGCCACCGTTTTTTTCTTTTTAATGCCTCTTCCGTTACGCGGTTTCCTTCCCTTATATAAGGGGAGCGTAGGCAGTAGGAAATACACACCACTGAGAGAAAAATAACAAAGAGTGTCCCAACAGTGTGGGAGAAAATTCCCAAATTGTTTCCTTGTTCTTTTGTTGTAATTACTTTATTAGTAAATTACATTCTTTGCCACTGGGTAGTGTGTTTTTCTCATCTTTTATTTTAGTTGTGTGTTCTTATGCTATTATCTGAATCACAACAGTGGTATCGAGCCGGTCAGTTGTGCTTTCATTGCTATAGTCACTAGAATAGTGTTGGAGAAAATTCTTAGTATGCTTTCTGTGGTTGCTTAATTAATCTGATCTTCCACATCAGAAAATAGTTATTCTTGTTACTGGAGTGTGGTAGTGTGAACTTGTTCACGGTCTCACCGTTAATCGTTCCGAAGAGGCAATACTATTCTTAAGTGAAGGTTGCATAAGTCGGTTTAAAACCATGACAACGAAATATGAGATAGAGAAGTTCAATGGGAGTAATTTCTCATTGTGGAAATTAAAGATGAAGGCCATTCTGAGGAAAGACAATTGCATAGAGGCAATTGAAGGAAGAACCGCGGCTCACACGGACCAGCGGTGGAAAGAAATCAATAACAATGTTATTGCAAATTTGCACTTAGCAATGGCGGATTCATTACTATCCAAAGTGTGGCGAAAAAGAATACAGCGAAGGAGATTTGGGATACCCTCATCAAACTATATGAGGTAAAATCACTTCACACAAGAATATTCTTGAAGAGAAAACTCTATACTCTTGGATGAGTGAGTCCATATCGGTGACGGACCACATCAACCAGTTGAACACCTTGTTTGCCCAATTATCAACAGCAGATTTCAATATAGTTGAAAATGAACGTCGGAGCTTCTACTTCAGAGTTTACCCGACTCGTATGATCAACTCATCATCAATATTACAAATAATAATATTGATGGGAACTTACACTTTGAGGACGTCATTGGAGCTATTCTTGAAGAAGAATCCGAAGGATGAGCAAAGTGGAAAGTTCCAAACAAGCAGAAAGCTCTAACAATGATGAGAGGAAGATCAACGGAACGTTGGCTCAAGTGGGAGTCAAAATCATTATAGGTCAAACTCTCGAAGCAAGAAGAATTTCAAATGCTACTATTGTGGCAAGAAAAAGGCACACGAAGAAAGAGTGTTGGAAGAGGAAGAATGAACAAAAGAACTCAAGAATCATCTTCACAAGGTAATGTTGCAAATACCTTAGAAGATGGAGACATTCTGGTGAGTGATACAAGAATGAGTCCTAACAAAGAAAAGGGAGTTTCATGATAAATGGATAGTGGATTCAGGTGCAACTTGGCACATGACTCCGCATCAAGATTGGTTTCACACTTATGAGCCTATCTCAGGTGGATCCGTGTTCATGGGAAACAACCATGCCTTGGAGATTGCTGGAGTAGGTACTGTCAAAATAAAAATGTATGATGGTACTGTTCGCACAATTCAAGGGGTACGACATGTGAAGGACTTGAAGAAGAATCTACTGTCCATAGGGCAATTAGATGATCTCGGATGTAAGATCCATGTTGAAGATGAAATCTTAAAGGTGGTGAGGGGAACTTGGTAGTCATGAAGGCTAAGAAGATCTTGGCAAATTTGTATATGCTGGCTGGAGATACGTTGCAAGAAGCGAATGCATCAGTTGCAGCACCAAGTCGGAAGATGTGACATTTATGTGGCATTGCAGACTTGGTCATATGTCGAAACGTGGTCTGAAAAATTCTTGCGAACGTAATCTCTTACCCGGCTTAAAGAAGTAAGTTTACCATCCGTGAACACTTTGTGTGATAAGTAAGCAACACAAATTGAAGTTTGCTAAGACGACTACCAGGAGTAAACACAAATTAGACTTGATTCATTCATATGTGTGGGAATCACCCATTATCCCTAGGAGGAGCAAAATATTTTGTATCGTTTATCGATGATTACTCCGGAGATTGTGGGTGTACCCTATCAAAACGAAGTCAAGTGTATTTTTCTCAGTTCAAGGAATTCAAAGCACAAGTAGAACTTGAGACTGGGAGGAAAATTAAGTGCTTGAGGACAGATAACGGAGGAGAATATGTAGATGGAGAATTTTTAGCATTCTGCAAGCAAGAGGTATTGTCGACAATTTTCTGTCCCACATACACCTCAGGCAGAATGGTGTAGCAGGCGGATGAATAGAACTCTCCTGGAAAGAACAAGAGCTATGTTGCAAACAGCAGCGGGAGTGGCCAAGTCTTTTCAGGCAGAAGCAATAAAACTGCCTGTTATGTAATAAATCGATCTCCATCAACAGCAATTGGTTCGAGTACACCAATGGAGGTGTGGAATGGTAAACCGGCTGATTATTCATCCTTACGGGTTTTTGGATGTCCTGTGTGCGTAATGTACAACTCACAAGAAAGAACAAAGCTGGATCCAAAATCCGTGAAATGTATCTTCTTGGGCTATGCTGACAATGTGAAGGGGTATCGCTTGTGGGATCCCACGCCCACAAGGTTATTGTTAGCGAATGTAGTCTTTGCAGAAAATGAACTGCAAAATGAGCAGACAAATAACAGCTTGATAGAGGACAAGGTTACAGTGCCAATTGAGAAGAAGACTTGAAGTTTCCTCCGAGTTAGAAGGGCAGCATGAAGAACAGGAGCCAAATGAGGTTGGCAATGGAGAACTCCGACGATCAACACGAGAAAGGAGCAAACCATCTTGGCATTCACAATATGTGATGACTAGTCATGATGCGTATTGTCTTCTAAATGAAGAAGGAGAACCTTCAACTTTTCGAGAGGCTGTGAGTGGTTCAGATGCTTCTCTTTGGATGACTGCAATGCAGAAGAAATTGAGGCTCTTCACAGGAACAAGACATGGAATCTTGTGGAACTTCCAAAGGGCCTGAAAAGCCATCGGCTTGTAAATGGGTCTATAAGATCAAGCGAGATGGCAATGATCAAGTGGAAAGATATCGTGCTAGATTGGTACTAAAGGGATATGCTCAAAAAAGAAGGTATTGACTTCAATGAGATATTCTCACCAGTTGTCGATGACGACAATCAGAATTGTTCTAGCTATGTGTGCTGTATTTGATTTACATCTTGAGCAATTAGATGTAAAGACTGCTTTTCTTCATGGAGAACTTGAAGAGGAAATTTATATGCTCCAACCTAAGGCTTTAAAACACAAGAAAACTTGGTTTGCGGGTTGACCAAATCTGCATGCGGTCTAAAGCAGGCGCCTAGGTGTTGGTACAAGAGATTTGATTCCTTCATTATTAGCCTTGGTTACAATAGACTGAGCTCGAGACCATTGTACTTATTACAATAGGTTTGGTAATCTTGATTTTGTTATTCTACTATTGTATGTGGATGACATGTTGGTGGTAGGCCCCAACAAAGGTCAAATCCAAGAATTAAAAGGCACAATTGGCTAAGGAATTTGATATGAAGGATTTGGGACCTGCAAACAAGATTTTAGGGATGCAAATTCACCGGCAGAAAAAGATAGGAAGGTTTGGCTTTCTCGGAAGAATTACTTACTGAAAATCTTGCGGCTTCAACATGCAAGATTGTAAGCCAATTTCTACCCTCTTCCTACTAACTTCAAGTTATCCTCCCAAGATGAGCCCTAGCGAAGAAGAAGAGAGGATGGAGATGTCTCGAAAACAAAGTATGCATCAGCGGTGGGAAGCCTTATGTATGCCATGATTTGTACAAGACCAGACTTTGCACAAGCGATTGGAATGGTTAGTAAATTCATGGGAAATCCTGTGGAGGAGAACATTGGAATGCTATTAAGAGGATCCTTAGATATATCAAAGGGACCTCAGGTGTTGCTTTATGTTACGGAGGATCAGAACTACTTGTCAGAGGTTATGTCGATTCAGATTTTGCAGGTGATGTGGATAAAGAAAATCTACTACTGGCTATGTATTTACAATTGCAGGAGAGGCAGTAAGTTGGTTATCCAAGTTACAGGATGTTATAGCTCTGTCTACTACAGAAGCTGAGTACATAGCAGCCACCCAGGGCATGTAAAGGAAGCTATTTGGATTAAAAAGGTAATGGAGGAACTCGGGCACAAGCAAAGAACAAATTGTTGTGTATTGTGACAATCGGAAAGCCTTACACATTGCAAGGAATCCAGCCTTTCATTCCAGGACAAAGCACATAGCCATAAGATATCACTTTGTTCGAGAAGTGGTGGAAGAAGGAAGTGTGGATATGCAAAAGATTCACACCGATGAGAACCTAGCGATGTTATGACAAAGCCAGTTAGCATTGACAAGTTTGCATGGAGTCGATCCTCTTGTGGGAAATTGGAAAAGTAAGCTACATGTATGGCAAAGGATAAAGAATAAAGGTGTGAAGATTTGATTAATCTAATCAAAATCTTCAAGTGGGAGATTGTTGAAAAGCCAATAAAAAATCCACTGCTTTTTATTGTCAATAAAACGCCACCGTTTTTATTGTCAATAAAACAGCCACCGTTTTTATTGTCCATAAAACGACCACCGTTTTTATTGTCCATAAAACGGCCACCGTTTTTTTCTTTTTAATTCCTCTTCCGTTACGCGGTTTCCTTCCCTTATATAAGGGGAGCGTAGGCAGTAGGAAATACACACCACTGAGAGAAAAATAACAAAGAGTGTCCCAGCAGTGTGGGAGAAAATTCCCAAATTGTTTCCTTGTTCTTTTGTTGTAATTACTTTATTAGTAAATTACATTCTTTGCCACTGGGTAGTGTGTTTTTCTCATCTTTTATTTTAGTTGTGTGTTCTTATGCTATTATCTGAATCACAACACCTTATCCTATTTAACCCATACTAACCTCATTCTTCCTTCCATAGTGCCCCATAAGAAACTACTTTGGATGCTTTTGAGTTTTTTTAGCAACATTTACAAGCATTTTAAAAAATGACATAAAGAATGAAGGAAGAGAAGATAAAATAGATTTGATAAGGTACACCTGCTAGCCAAAAGATAATTGTTTGTTTCACTTTGATAATTTTTGTACCATCAGTTTTCATTTTGCTTCCCACCTGAGATTTGTGCCAACTAGGATGCCTAAATATACAAATAGGAGAGACATTAATTTGTAATTTATCATCAAAGCATAACCTTTAATTTCAGGATGTGTTCATGTTTCTTACTATTTGAGTAGTATGGAAAAGATCCTAAGTTCTAACCTTGTATCGCTATTGTATTTCTTTATTTTATAAAAAATCTAAATCACACATTTAATTTTATGGCAGTTGTAATATTGTCACTAGATATTTAATTAATTTTTTTACATGTTATTTATTTTATTTTTTATTTTTTGAACTTGCTTAATAATGAAATATTAAGGCAAAACTTAGTCAAATAAAATAAGTTGATGTAAGAAATAATAAAGGAAACCATTCATAAACCAAAACATGCACATTATATAATCAATACCTATAATAGTACTTAATACACTAAAATGAATT
The DNA here is from genome assembly GCA_025330945.1 of Mucuna pruriens. Taxonomy (NCBI): domain Eukaryota; kingdom Viridiplantae; phylum Streptophyta; class Magnoliopsida; order Fabales; family Fabaceae; genus Mucuna; species Mucuna pruriens. The sequence goes on along the minus strand of JAENHJ010000424.1, from coordinate 9,242,123 downwards.
CCAAATTCTTAACTCACACTAATTTAGCAAAATAAAAAAAATTAAATAAACATATAGAACAAAAACCTCTCTAAGTTCTTAACATAAAAATGAAATTACTTGATAGTGTCACATGTGAAATGTTGTTTGATCATCTTTGGATATATGACTAGACTCAAGAAAATCTTACTTGGTTTGAAGATTCTAAGTTAACAAACTATAAAATAAAATAAAGATCATAAATTAAATATGAACCACAAATTGGATAATAAAAAATTAATGATGTCCAATGAGCTATTTTATTGACAATGACTACTTTACCCGATTTTCCTTAATAGCTTGCATAAGGAAAACAAGTTGTTGATTTGATACACCAATTTCTACAACTTGTGCCTTTATAGCTTCAATATCAATTTCCATCTTAGCTTTCTTGACGTTAGCCTTTGATGAAGATTTTAACAACATAAAATAAGAACTACATTTATTGAGCTGAGAAGGTGTTACACCAAGACTCTTACCTCGAACATACCCAGGATGTTCCTTCCTAAAACTTTTATAAAAGCTTCATTTTTAGAAGAAAACTAATAAGTTTTGTTTTGTAATTATTCTAGCATATATTGAAGATATATATATATTTACATGTTTTTCTCTTGTCTAATCATTAACAAATCTTTCATCATTTTACTTGTGAACAATTTTGTATATATTCCCTTTATTGTAGGGTCTCCCATGTTGGGATTCCTATTACTAAAGAATGATTAAAAACAACTATTAACAACAATCAATATCAATAGACAAGTAATACAATTAATAGTAAGTCAAATTGATCAACAACATACTAAAACCTGAGTCCTTCATTAATTAAGTCATGCAATTTTGGAACAATGAAGATATCACAACTTATCAAAAGTTCAATTCTTAGACTTAGTTAAGTTTAATATCCAACTAGTCATGTTTTATATGAACATCAACCAATTAATTCTAATTAGGTTCTATACCATTAATTAATTAATTCATACAAGTATATTGATTCTTGACGCTATATATTAATTCTTGCAACATAAAATTTTGAACATTTCAAGAGTTTGGTTCATGTACATTATATCTTAATTAACTATTCTCATTAAAAATATACTTAACTTGGATCTTTAAAACAATGGAGACTAATAAGTAGACCAATCATACACAAAAAAAATTGCACAAGTCGATCACAACCTAATAATAGTCACAATATCAATTCAAGAATCTCCCACATCAGGATTCCTAGCACCAAACAAAGATTAGAAATAACTATTACCATCAACCATTAACATTGATAGTAGAGTAATGCAAACAACAACGAGTTTAGTTGATTGACAACATACCAAATCTTGGGTCATTCACTAATGAAGTCAAATTATAGAACAATGAAGGTACCCTATATGTATTACAAAATTGAACAATAACTTATCACTTTTAAAGTTGGAATCAAGATTATTCATGGCACAAAGATTATCTTTATTACAAAATTCTCGTAGTTTGTGCTTTTAATAAAGATGAATTGAACCTAAGTGAAGTAAAGATAATAAAAACAAGTTATATGGTATTTCTATGTCTACTCTCTTTATCCAGTCTTAAGAAAAAAACAAAATTTCCAATAACAAGCAAATAAACAACAACAATAAGAGGTAGTGTCTTATAAGTGTTGCCTAGTTACCTACTCTTTCTGCCGAGTCTTAAGAAAAAAAATCAATGACAACTATCATTTGGGGGTAATGGGGGCTAAAAAGAACAACTACTTCCGTACAAGGAATGAGATGCACAAGTGCAAATAAGAATGTGCTTGTGCAAGGACTACTTTGAACTCGTGACACTAAAGCTAACAAAAATCATAACAATGACATTGTATTGTAACTAAAAAACTCCACCTTTGAATTGTTGTATATTTTCACTACCTAATTAAGTAAAACTTTCTTTGTAATACTATTAAAATTTGTTGTATATTAATCAATGACACATATCAAACGATTGAATCCCACTTTTTCTTTTAGATATAATGAGAAAATTGTAAATTAATTGATATCAAGAATTCATTGCACAACATGAAATGTGATTACTATGATGCAGTCACTACAACAACATATAAGAAGGTTGAGATATTAATTGACTTCACTCATATCTTTCTTTGACTTTCAAAAGAATGAAATGTCGTACTTTACTAGATATATGATTTTCATGGTTTGGTTTCTTAGTTAACTAAAAATTAATTCCTTAATTTTCTAGTCCTTTCTTCTTATAACAATTTTATCAAATAGTCAATTCCTTAACTTATTCATCATGAACTCAAAGAGGAAGATGATTGAAACTAAACAAATTTACAAGACTCATACAATATTGCTAAGCAATGAAATCAAGAAGTATATTTCTAGATTAAATTCATACATAAAATTTTCAAAACTAAATAATAATTTTAATCTTTTATCTTATAATAAAAATTTATTTTGGTTCTTTATTTTTTATAAATTTATTTTGATCCCTTTAACTCTTAAAATTGAGTCAATATTATCATTTTGAAAAATAATCGCTTTCGATTTTGGAATATAATTTTAAATTATTTTTTGACTGATTCAATACGTGAAATTTGTTCCATTAGATTTAATTATATGAAAATTATGTAACTCAATGAAGATTCGAACAAAAATGGTTATAAACATGATGAAAATTGTGTGAAAAATAAATTTTACAAATATTTGGAAAAGAATCTGATATAAGACTTGTCAATTTTTTGGTTATTCATAAGACTTACTTTTCAAATAATTTTTACATTGTTTTTAATCTTTTTGGTTTGAACATTAATTGATTTTTTTATAATTTTCATGTAAATGAATATAATGAGATAAATTTCATGTCTTAAATCAGTACAAAAAATAATCAAAATTGTGTCCTAAATTATTTTTCGAAAGGATAATATTGACTCAAATTCAAAAGTTAAAGAACTAAAATAAATTTTCTAAAAGATAAAAATAAAAATAAATTTTAATTATAAGATAAAAGAAAAAAATTATAATTTAACTTTTTTTCCATTAACGTACAACCACACGATATTAGGCCAAAAGTGGTTGTAAGTCAATGAAATATTAAGAACAAAAAATAAACTCTAAAATAATTAATAGAAATTAAGAATTAAGTCATACTCATATGGAAGTTCAAATCCATGTTACATCAACATCCCGACTAAACTAAAGGAATTTAACTACTTAATATAAAAGAAAAGAAAAAGAAGGAAGAAATATCACAATTAATATTTATCACTTCCAGAAATGACTTTCATATGTTATTTTTTTACTTTTTAAATCAATTTCAAGAAAGATGTAGAATCAACCGATATAAAAAGTTGATATTTTTATATAAATTTAAATTTTTGTAAAAATTTATTATATATATATATATATATATATATATATATATATATATATATATATATAAAAAGTTGTAGTAAAATTAATGTAAAAGGTAAGTATTTTTTAAATCAATATTGACCAGGAAAAGAACCAATCTAGAAAATGTAATTGTTTTCACATTAGTTTTAGCTACTATTAATTTAGAAAATGACTTTTTATGTAAGTTCTAGCCACAATATACATAGAAAACCACTTTTTCCATTAGTTATAACCACAATCAAATGCAGCAACTTTTTATAATAAAAAGTTCCATTAAAATAGACACATTGCTTAATACATTACAGATTACATAAATACATTGCTACAGTTTCATATATGGTCAATTACCCAATATATTCACAACAAATTATACACTATTATTTACAAAAGAAATTATACAGTGTTTGGTACAAAAGACTACACTACCTAAGCTATATATACTATGAACAAATAAATATAACATATATATATATATACCCAGAACTTATTTAAAATGAATTTAAGAATATGAGTGATGTGAGTGGAGGAAAATTAAGCGGCAAATAACATAATAGTCAAATATGTATTCATTAATAAATTTATTCATGTTAGGTAGGAGTCCATTTTATAGTACGAGCGAAGAAGATAGCGATAACTGAAAACGAATTGAACTTAACATGGCTGTGACAAAATACTAATTAATTTGGTTTTTTCACCCTATTTTTATTTTTGACCAAATATGCGAGTGACCTTTCTTAGTAAATTGAATTTTTCTTCCTACATACAAAAAAAAAATCCCTACAGAAGTAGCGGAATTTCTTAATCTTATTGAGATATTCTAAAATACAATTTATAATGTAGAAAGTTAAAAATAAAATATGTAATAACATTGATGAAATTTATTTAAATTAGTCTGAATTATAAATACTTGAATAAAAAACATGAAATTATGAAGATTTCACTTATTTATATATATATATATTACTCGCTTTCAATTTTTATTGGCAAGGATATATCAATTTAGAATTTTATTCTAGATTCTTTTTTGGAGAATTTGGACTTAGTCTTGTAAAGTAAACCATTAATGTGCTCACCTAATGACCAAAACTCATCAGTCTAGCCTTAAATAAACACACACTGAGAGAGAGTACCTTTGCATTGGACGAACCACCGTACAAATGCAAAGCACTAGATCATAACCAATAGTTGATCAGTTTAAGTTAGCGATTGTCGTAAGATTTGTTCAAAAAAATATTTTTTTATACCATCTTACATATCGAGATAATCAAATCAGGAATAGTATAAATACAAATGGACTCTGAGATATTTTATTTTTAATTTTTATCATCCATTTATATCTTGCATACAACGACTTGACATTAGAATATTTATAGATACACCATTGAGTTCGACTTGCAATTACCTGTGAGTATCCCATTAAAATATTCTCTTCTTAAGAACTAGTATTGAAAATTTTTATTACATAAAATAAGTCATAAATTAAATCTAATTCTACCTAAAAAATAAAGTCAGGTTTTGGACGCTAATACATGAAAGTTGAATACAAAATTATTTTTTATTATTTTAAAAGAATTTAATAGACATGCATAGTTAGTGTAAAATTTTTTACAATGTTAATTATCAAAAATAATTTTTTTATAAATTTTAAAATAATTATTATAAAAAGTAATAAGTTTCCATACTTAACAGTTTGTTAAATTACAGGGTAAAAATAATTTATATTATATTATTAGTGTGCATATTATTTATTTCGTTTCAAAAAATATCCATATATATCAATAACAATCTTATAAATGCAAAATGGAGAGGCTAATTAAGCGAATAAATTCCGAAGATTAAAATAAATGAGATGCACGTGCTTGATCACCTGTCTTCTTCGCCATTTTATTTTATAAGATGTGTCATGAAATCATTTTTTAAAGAAATTAAGTTCCCCTCCACAAAGAGTTCATTTTAGAAGTTTTTTTTGGGGGGATTAAATCTATTTTAAGTTAAAAATAGTACACTATTTTCTTTTTAAAAAAAAATACCGTAGTAACTTCGAAAAATCACAAGTTGAATAAGCATACTCACTTAACAATGGATAGAAGGAGAGGGGAAGGGACAGAAGAGATTTTTAAAAAAAAAAAAATTGTTTGGTTCAATTTATAAGAGAAGAAAATGGAGGGTCCTCATCTAATTTTTTTCTCCCTCCAATATTGGAAAATTTGGATAAAAAAATTTAAAACATTTCAAATATAAAAATTAAAATATCTCTATGTTTTAAAATTTAAAATTATAAAAATATATATGTAAGTAAATTAATTTTTAAAATTTCTTCTTTCTCATTAATCAAACAAAAAAAAGAATTAATCCCCTCCTCTCTGTAAAAATATGTGATCTCCTATCAACAAAACAAAATATTTAATCCTTCCTCTCCATTAAAATTCCTCCCCTCTTATCCTTTTAATTAAATAGAATATCTAATTAAAATTTATCTGCTCCTTTCTCCTTTTTTGATATATTTTTTTTTCTCCTTCGTTAAAAATGTTTATTCTGATAAAAAAAATGAAATGAAAAGTATACTTTAAAAACTAAATATTAATTAAATATATAATTGTTGATAAAAAAAAAATCGTGTAAACTTCGTATTTTTATCAGCCCCTTAACATGTGCTTGAAACTACTGAGGGACCGCCATAATTGTAGTTACTTGCCATAGTTAAATATACTAACAAGTTACAACAACTCTATAGTTGGATCTATTGAAACACAAGATATTTATAAGAAAAAAATTGGCTATTGGCTATAAACAAATTAATGTAACATAAGTATAGTTTTTCTATATTTTTCTAAAATACACTCTTAACAATTCACTTAGTATTAAGAAATAAAATTTTAAATAAAATAATTAATACATTTAACATATCAAAAATATAAAAATATTTAGTACTTTCTTCTTTTATATATTAACTATAAATATCATTAGAAAGACTAATTTAATGATTTGATTTAGAATTATACGAAGGATTTTCTGACAAGTTTTTATGGGTAATAAAAATTAAGGAAGGAGTTAAGATCTTTTTGGAAAAACTTTTTAGCAAGTGTCATAAAAGGACACTTGTTAACAAAACTTTTATCCAAATTACATATAGTTATTGTATGTAACTTGCTTTTACCAATCTAATATGGTTTCCAAATTGATCAGCAGTTAATCATTTGTAAATTATAGGTAATTGGAAATTGGCACTATAATAATGAATTATTTTTTGTCATACATTCATTCCTTGGTCAATCATGTTTGGTCAATCATGTTGAATACACAGCAACATGCAAGACCCTACGTGAGTCCCAACAGTAAAAAAATGAAACTAATCAGTTATGATAATGATTTCCCACTCATAATAATAATAATGCCAATGAAGAAAATGACGAATATAAAACTCATTTGCGGTGCTTGTTATAAGACATGATTCTCCTTTATGGGTGAATGAAGAAATGCTTAATATCTTGTAGTATTTTATAGTTGTAGATAGCTGAGGTATGTCAGTATAATGTATTGCTAGGTTGGACGTCGTCATCCATGAAATAATTAAAAAAGGAGCCTAATTCTTTGAAAGATTCTTATGCAGTTTAATATATCGTGAAATGTCAACTCTCATGCAAACGTGAGGACAAAACCAACCCAACGCTTTTAATTTTCTTAATCTCTATTGATAGCCTCTCTATTTCCCCTTCCTTTCCACGTAATTTTGTCTCTGCCAAACTCTTTACTTTAATTCTTCGAATATCTGTCATCACTGTCTCTCACGCTCTCACTGGGCTGAAATGTATATATATATATGCACATGCCACGCCTAATTTCTGAGTTGATTCCAACGCTGTCCCAATCTATAAGGAATAGCTCCTCTTTGTCCTTTTGGAACAAAAACAACCCAATCAAAATTTGTGCCCTGATGATCAGCACATCTTATGGGAGAGACATGTTTTCTTTGTTTGCTTTCTACTTTCACACCCTGCCATTCCTCATTTTTTTCATCTACCATACTTGCCTACCTTCATTTCTTGTGAATTGAACTTTCGTGAATAAATAATAGCATAATATATTTTCTTTTACCAATAAGTAATTAAATTGCCTACCACTAGATTCATATTCTTTAAACTTATGATTAGGATTTGGATTGCATACTTATGCAAATTTATTGAGAGGAACAATTTATCTATGAGATTTACTCTAATAATTTTTTAAAAAATATAAATTTTATTCTAATGATTTTTACCTATAAGTTTTATACTTTTTAATAAATTTTAATTGATAAAAAATGTTAGAGTATGCTCTAATGGAATAGTGTATAAAAATGGATCACATGATATATATAATAGTCGTAATCAATACAATATTAATTATATTGAAACAATTACTTTGACAGCGTCAAGTATATACTAAAAATTGTATTTGTAGAATTCTTTTTTCAAAAATTTATGCAATAAAGAGAATATAAGAAGAAAAAAGTGCGTAGGATAAGATAATTAATGTCTTTTGTTGAAAAAAAGATGTGATGGAAAAAATAAAAATATATATATAGTGTTATAAAAATATGTTAATATAACTTATTATTAACTTATTGTCAGAGGATAGATAAACCAGAATTGGCAATGTCACTTTTTGAGTTGTGATGATGTTGTGACCACCTGAAAGTTAGAGCATTTTTCATCATTTAACAAAAAACCTGGAGTAGGAAAATTGGTGTTAATAATAACAATAATAACAATTATTTGGGATTGACAAAGACATCACTGAGTTAAACCACATATATGGTTGCGGTATTCAACAAATTAAAAGAGTTGGGTGCATCAGAAGTCAATAAAGTTTATATAAATTTCAACTTCCCCTTCCAGCTTCTAGATTTCCTTTAGAAGAAAGCTCAATATTGTCAAACATTTTGCTAACAAATCCTCTCCTTCCCACAGATTGTCTTAACTGCAATAAATTACTTTATTGGTTAAAAAGTGAGATCTTAATGGTTAAATGACCTCGCCTATTGCTATGTTCAGTGGCAGTGTTAATTTATTTTTATTATAATACTTTTTTACACCCACATATATTTTTTTAATGTATTGAATATGAATACTTTTTAATAAAAATTTAAATTTTGATTCGTTTCGTTGCTATGACTAATTTCTTCTGTTAAATACCATTCTGGTAGATATTTTTATTATAATATAATGCTTGGACTTTGGGATATTTTATTTCAATGTTGAGTACATTGAGAAATACCTATGGTCTTTTCTTTTCATTTCCCATGGATGTCTACAGAGTTGGAGTCAAGATTCCAGTCATATAGCTCATACATGTACTTAGAGAAGTAAATTACAAATTGTCAATTATGCAATTATGAAATGCATATTTTGCCACTAGTTACGGTTGAAAATGCCTCAAAAACTAAAGTATACTACAATTCGCTATTAATATTTCAGCACATTTGCCACCAAAATTGACTATTTTTAAATTTACACACCCCTAATACAATACTGCATTATATTAATTAAGGTTGTCCAATCGCTAATATTCTACAAAGCATACAAAACCCAGACGTCACAGTTACACATACAAAGCAAAGAAGTCTGTGGAAACATATGGTATTATTAAAAGAAGAGATATTTTAAATGAGTGAAGCGATTGAGAAAATGCACATTATTGGGACAGAAAAACAGTGGTATTGAAATAGGAACAAAGTCTTAGTTTAGGTAGGAAGAAATTGAAAGGTGGATCAGGAATGGGGTCCACAACATACATGCACCTATATTAAGAATATAGACCAATAGCATGGTCAATTAAACGACCGAACAGTAATATTATTTATATATCACATTTTCTACACTCATGTTTTACATTTTGATACGGGAAAAAAGAGAGAGAAAAAATTCCTCCTCTCTATTTTTTTCATAAAAGTGAGGTATAAGATAAAATTATAAAAATAATATTATTACTTGAAAATATTAAATATATATCATAATTAACATCAAAGTGAGAAGTCCCTAGCACAGGTCAAACAATTAAGATAATCACGAGCGAGCTAGTTAGAGACAGACAGAGAGGTAGATTGATTTTTACAACTGTCAAGGGAGGAAGAGGAAGAGAGTAGAGGAGAAAAGGGTAGGAATTGTCACATGATTTCCAACAGTGCAAAAGGGACCAGCAACATCTGTATCCATTATGTAGGTTTATTACAATTTAAGGAGAACAAGTAGCCTGTCCGAATATTGTTGATTCTCATTTTTCTTTTTTCTTTCTTTCCCTTTGGAACCATAAAAGCCTATCTAATATCTTAAACTTATGACTCTTATTCTGCTGCTGAATGATATGCCAAAGACACCCCAAAACTAAAACCAGTTATCAAGTGATACCCTCTCTCTCTTTCCCCCTCCAAACATATCAAAGAACAGCATGATCCAAGACTAAATCCAGCTCAATCTGTCCATGAATTGTTCTTTAAAGTTCAACAATAAGGCCACGGAGCTTTTCTACTGATGACTGAGTGAAGATGTTTGGATATATATTATGATCGATCAATAGGCTTGGAAAAGAAAGAATAGAGGCTCATCATCGTGAATAGGCTCATTGGAAGAGAAAGAATAGAGGCACATCATCATCGTGAATGGTTGGTACTTAAGGGAAAAAGGTGAAACACTCAATCATAGTATTTTTTTTTTTCTTTTCTTTTGTTAATTTCTTGACCAAACCATCAACGGTACCAGTATATATAATTCGATCACCGTCTTCATGGGTTTCTTTCCCGAAAACGCTGATGGTATATAATTTTTCATTATCTTATGAAACATCTTGAGATTTAATCATATACAGCCTGTTGAGGATTTCCTAATCAATTCCTAAGTTTTCTCACAAAACACAAATTTTAACCACCGGATACTTCCTTCTGAACTTCATTTCCGTTCCTGAGATGTGTTTTCTTCGTGGTTATTGGCAGTGTTTTTGAATATATCTTTCATAAGTTTGCGGGAAAGTAATTAACCCTTTCTCTTCATCATACATCTTTTCCTAATATCTAGAGAAAGAACCATGGTTGTTAAAAATGAAGATACAAGTGTGTCAGCGCACCTTGTTCTTGTCCTAAAAGCCCATTTTACACAAGACATCATTAAACGTTTGTATGAAATAAATGGCAAGAAATTTGATTATAAAAGATTAATTAGGAACATTTTCTCTCTCTCTCATGCTATATCCTGGTTTTCTTATTCACTACCTACTATTTACACATGAATATGTGTGTGAGTTCATGAACATAATCATGTGAGTGCGTTTTGTAAATCTCCTGAACCCTTTATGAACCTTTTGAAATTTATTGTTTCAGTGATTAAATTAAAACAATAAATATATTTCTTGTTATGTTTCCGGAGTAGGAAATGACATGACCTAAACTAAACTAAAGCGTTTGTTCACACAATTTCCATCCTTTTAGTAGCTAGTAATAAATTTCTTCGTCTACCCTTTCAGTTAATTCCTTTCCACTTAAATACGTGGATCTGAACTTGACAAATCCCTCATAATTTTTATTCACAGCTTCACGGTAGAGAAGTTGGTTGCACTCTTTATACTAAAATTCTTGAATTTTGACCTACTACTGCTATATAATATTTTGTGCCATAACTTCTCACTGTTCATTGCTTTGTTTTCTTTGGTACAACTTCTTGTAATCTAATTACTGTTACTTTACTATGGAGTTTTAAAGCTTCGTAATTGTTGTAGAGAAACTACAGCCTGTTCTTACAAATTCTGCTTTAAGTCACTATTTTGTTAGTGTTTATTTTGCCAACTTTGATCTGTACATTTAAATATATATTAATTTCGTGTTTATTTCAGACAGGAAATGCCATTTATAAATATTTGTACACAATAAAGAATTGAAGTTGGAGGTGATCCCGAGCAACAACAATAAATAAATATGTCAGATGGATATGAGAGGAGTGAGGAACAGGCTGATGACACGTCGATGGGATCATCCCAGAAATGCTCATCCTTTGATTTGAATGAAGAAGCTAGTAGTGAAGATACCAATGATAAAGATGAGGAATACGCGGAAGCAAGGGATGAAGGTACTTCAACTAATAAAAGTAGCAGCATAACAAAGGAAGGAAATAGTAGTGAACGAAGAGGTGGTGTGAGACAATATGTTAGATCAAAGATGCCTCGGCTTCGCTGGACACCTGAACTTCATCTATCCTTTGTGCATGCTGTTGAAAGGCTTGGAGGTCAAGAGAGTAAGTCATTGTACATATATAGGCATCGATTAATTAAAGAAAAACTTATTTTATATATATATTCTTGATCAAGATGACTCTATTTAAGGTCAAGACAAGTAGAGTTCATAGTTTTATTTTATTGGTGTATTGATCATGTAATTTGTCGGTATTTGTCTTTTTAATATCATATTGTTAAACTTTTGTGTTCAAGTTAGAATAACTGTTGTAATTTTTTTAAGTAAATTTTACTTATTAAAACAAAAGTAAAGCCTATTATTTTGCCCTAAAATGTTTGGCTGAAATCTGTGCATCAATTGGTGCAGGAGCAACACCCAAATTGGTGCTTCAGCTAATGAATGTGAGAGGACTCAGCATTGCTCATGTCAAGAGTCACTTGCAGGTAGAAACAAATTTTGGAATTTGATATATATTAGATTTTCTTCCCTTGAAAGTTAACTGATGTTTTATTGCCATAAATAAATTAATCGTTATGCAATTTTCAATTCAGATGTATCGAAGCAAGAAACTCGACGAGGCTGGGCAAGGTGAGAGCTATTCTAAATCTTGCAAAGCGTGCTAATGCAAATGAATCCTTTTTTATGTGTACAATAAGCTAGGAATACAACTTAATTAGTAGTATTCTCCTTTGATATATCTCTTATATTTTTTTAGATAATTTTCTTCCTATAACACCGTATGCAAAGTTCACACCCAAGAAAGAGAAAGGCACGGTTGATCAGCTTAGAATAACAATGAGAATGATGTTACATACCCCCGCCTAAAGATATATACTTACTACTAATTCCATTTCAATAATTCTCATGAACCTTAGTTACATGAACTTGTTAATTAGTAAATTCACCATCAAATATATTTTCAAAAATATTAATTATATGCATAGACACCCAATAGGAACTATAATTCTACTATTCACTTAATCTTCGCTTAGCATTAGTGTTATGTCTAAGTTATAGATATAGGTTTTTATGAGTTAAATACTCACATAAATTCTTCACTTCTTAACTTTGTATATCATAATGACTTGAACATTATAATCTTTGTAAGTAACCCTTCTGTATAGGACAATGCAACCTCTAAAAGACAAATACTTGTTGGACCAAGATAACAACGTCTTCCTCACCTTTTCCACCATTGGTTCCCATGCATGTTGAAATTCTTTCGGGATTAGCACGAATAGAAATTCCAAGATAGTTGAATAGGCGTGTGTTAGCACCAATGATTAGGTTGCATTGTTCACCCAGACTTCATCCATGTTTATGAGCTTCAATTGACTCTTGTTAAAATTTACGTGCCTTCAAACCTAACGCAGCTTCAAATAATATCTCAACAATGATGTCATAGCCCGTATGTTACTAATTATTGAAGCCTACCCCCAACAACGTGTCATATGCAAATAAGCACTTGCTCTCCACCAATCCTAAAGCATAGGTATAAAATGCAACTCAAGTACACTATTATAATTTGTCATACATATATCCTAATACCCCTGCATGCCACAATGAGAAACAAGAAAGGCCACAAAGGATCGATCCTTCTGTCTTAACACCCTCCTCGAACAGAACTTCTCCATAGGGCTTCCGTTTACAAAACTGAAATGGACGCATATTTCAACCATGTCACTTGGTTAACAATTATCTGAATTGCAATTAATCTAAAAGGTTTAATGTGATGAAAGGGTGAGGGGTCAAATTTGTATTTTTAATTTTTTTTAACTAGGAATATAAAATCTAGAAAACTAAACACTAACGCTATCAAATTTATGGATGCAAAATCCACTTACGCATTTTAGTAAAGTAATGCATGTTTGTGGAATACACTACCAAAACAAGTCAAATACTAATGAAAAAAAGGGAAGAAATGTACTTACTAAGTTTATTTTTTCTAACTTCATTATATAATAATTCTGCGTAGAAATTAAATTTTAGAATTCTTATTAAATAGAGCAAGTGTATAAATTTTATACAATTTAGCAATTATTTGATACTTTATCAACTAACTTTATTTTAATATAAAATATATGAGAAATGCTAACCAACATTCTTGGTTATTAATTCAAATTTATTAGAAATTATAAAATTTTATATATATCACTTTTTATTTAATTCTAATCACTCATAATTTTGTAACTTTCAATTTCTAATCAATAATAAATAGTGTGTCAAAAAAATATTAAAAATATGTTATTAACTATTATTGCTCAATATATTTTCTAACATATTAGAAATCTTAGCTGTAAAATTACGTAACTAAGAATACTTAGTTTATCTAAAGTTTGATAAACATGTAAATCACATGTTTCAATGGTAAAATTCATTAAATTTATATTCTATAAAAATTATTAAATAAAGTGTGTGTAGATCCATTTCTTGGAAAATAGTGTTAGTGATTAGGCTTGCATTAGTAATATTTATTTAATGGAGATGGCCTTGTTAGTTTAAACAATGTGGATCTAAACTAACAATATAATAAATTTACTAATATTGTGTTGCGAAAAATAATGTATATTTCAATATTTCCTACATCAGCATAATTATCTTTTAATCTGACTCATAATGTTTATATATGGAGAATTCATTTTTTGTTAGACAAATATTATATCCAGAGACAAATGTTTATATGACGATTATCTTCTTTTCATTAGTATCTAGCTTCTATCCATAATATGATTGAATATTTATAAGAAATAATGTTTTATAGAAGTTCTTTCAAGAAGCTTAAAAAAAATATTCTAAGGAAACTAATGAAATGGAGTGAGTTTAAAATTTATTATAAACAATATGCACAAAAATATTAATAGTAATTAGTTAATTAAACTGTACATCTCCTAAAGTGAAGTGCTATTAGAAGAACATAAGGTTGGGGACTTGGGGCTACTTTATTTTAGCTAAATTTCTTGACTTTTTTTTTACTGTATATTCATCCATATTCACTTTGCAGTATTAGGTCAAACATACAAATCCACCAATGAACTTGGTCGTATTTCTCATGTAGCCCATCAGTCTATGAATCCTCGTCAACATTTTAAGATGGGAAATGGAGGAATTATTCTAGCAAGTGATTACAACGACCAGAGTTATTTCCATGGTCTCGTGCATCCCTCCTCCCTATCACATTCACATTCAAAAGCCACCGATTCAAGGTAACCATGCACACATTTTAATTGATTTTATTCCCAATGTTTTCCATGGTTATGCAATCTAATCCATATTTTCTATTTATTTCTATCTATCACTAGGCACCAACAATGGTACTTCAATAATCATCAACCTTTTAGAAGACCAAGTTACTTCAGCAACGATGTTGTCTCCTCAACAGCCTTACAAACGCAAGGAAGATCATTATCTTCAAACCAAATTCAACTAATG
Source organism: Mucuna pruriens (assembly GCA_025330945.1). Taxonomy (NCBI): domain Eukaryota; kingdom Viridiplantae; phylum Streptophyta; class Magnoliopsida; order Fabales; family Fabaceae; genus Mucuna; species Mucuna pruriens. Next base: position 9,227,099 of record JAENHJ010000424.1, on the reverse strand, counting down.
GATGCTACCAGCATTACACCCATGAGACCAAGCCAATTTCTTGAAGAGAAAAAGTGGCCTCCATTAGAAATTATGAGCAACCATCTCTGGAAGAAAAGGTTACCTTCCAATATTACTTCTAATACTGGGTCTCATGATCAATTTGTTGTACATCAATTTGGCACCACTCTGGCATCTCTTAGATCAAGTGAGTTGAACTTTGGGAACAACACAAGAATCGGGGAACATCTATCAAACTCCGACGAGCATCGCAACTATTCCAACAGTTTAAAGCTAGAATTTGAGCCTCCATTTCGGATTAAGGTAACATTATGGCTTAAGAAAATAAGATTTCTATCTTCTTTTCGTGTCTTAAATATATTTTGTTGCATGAAAATATGTCATTTCTTAATTTAGTTTTTATATATTTTTTATTCATTTTTAGTCTTTAAAATTTTAAAATTAATAATTATTTTATATTTAATTTCTACTAAAAATAATTAGTTACAAAATTATTATAATATTGGTGATAGCATGAAATAAATTAAATAAAAAAAATAATTTTAATTAATTTATTGTAAATTTTTAAATTTTATAACTATTTTCTAGCTAACTTGTAGTAATAAGAAATATAAATGAATATAATTTAAATTTAGTTAGGAAAAATAATATTCTAGTTAATTAATAGTTAATTAGTTAGGATTTAGCTACTAATTTAAATGGTAGCTAAAATTAGTAGCAAAATTAAAAAAAATTGTAATGGAAGTATTACTTTCTATATTTTAAATTGATTTTCAATGAAATATTAAAAATTTTATTCTAAATTTGTTTTAAAATATTTAATAATTATTTATAGAAATTGAGAAAGTGAAAAAAATATTTTTTTAAAAATAATTATTTTTCTTAACCAGTATAAAAAAAAATTTAATGTAAGTCAATTTAAAATGGAGGGAGTACATTTTTAATTTTTTTCAAGGATTAAAAACATATGGTTTTTATAATTTTAAAAATTAAAAATGAAATAAAAAAACGTCATATTTTCATTAACTACAAATATATTTAAACTTTTTTTCACCATTGATAGAATTTGTTTTTTCATCAAATGCAGTTGAATAAAGAAAATTTGCAGAAAGACGAGCAATGGGTGCCTGATTTGCGACTGAGTTTAAGTCAGAGATCTAAAGATGGCAACAATGATGGCAAGACTGATCATTGCAGAGAAAGCCAAGAAATCAACACGAAACTTTCACTTTCATAGCATTTATAGCCATGTCAATGTATAATGCAAATACCACAGCATAGCCATTCATATAGTCTGAGTGAAGATATATCGATACTAAAACAAGGTTACACAATTATATGTCCCTACAACGCTAAATTGTGGGCTTGCCAATACATACGGTTTCTCCCCACACACAAAAACATAATAATTAATAAATCGGATTTGAGTGTAAAATGAATGTGGTGGTCTTGATTATGAGTGATCGAGTTTCCAAGAGAGATTTTTTTCTTGTGCTAGTATTTGGTTTGATCTTGGCACAAAGTAAAATTAAAGAGTAAAGGAACATAAACACATATTGCAACATGTTCTGGCGTTAACCTTTTGTATGTGCAAGTACATGCAATGGATATGTTTAGTTCAACAACATGAGAATATGGCGATCTGCAAGAGCTCCAGTACTTATGCACTATACAGAGAAGAAGATTTAGGTTGGAAAATGCATGGATTTAATAGCTATTTGTAGTTGCACACAAGCTGAGTTTTATCATGAGCGTGGATTTTTTCCTTACTAGTGCATTGTGTTTTTGGTTTGTTGAATATCTCACTGTGTAGTTGAAATTAAGTTTTGGGCAGCTATATAAAGAGAGTACTTGAATTGTTTATTCTCTCTCACTCTCTCATTCTCACTCTATATAAATTTAGAAGACAAGTGAATCCCTCTCTCACTTTCTATTCCTCAATCGATCCCAAGAATTCAGTTGAATTTTGTTAAGAACTTTTACAGTATATAATACTGCTGATCAGGGACCCCCAATTGGGTTTTAGAATTTATATTATATAATTTACTTCGTTTTTATAATAATTATTTATTAGATATGTTATCATAAGTATAGATATTTTTTATGTTATGATTTTTTGGTGGATATATATTTTTTATTTTATATAAATATAAATAAAATATATTTGTGTTTATTTTTATTATTTTTTAGTTTTTATATGGCATGAAAAGGAAATTAACTTAAATTATTTTAAAGATTACTTTAAAGAAATTTTTTTAATAAGGATAAGTTTGAAAACATCAAAGAACAAAAAACAAGTGAATAGAGATATTAAAGTGTAAATAATTCCATTCATGATAATTTTATTCATCTTGTAACTAATCAGTTCGGCTTAATTTCCTCCTTTCAGTTATTATTTTCGTCTATCTTTAATTCTTTTTGTAAATTATATTTCATCGATTATTTACATATTTAAATATTTTGTTTTTATTAATATTATTAATATAAATAAAAGTCAATATAATCCCTCATCATATTATTATCATCGAAATTTAAAAAAATGGAATCATCTTTCCTCTTTTTTATGATTTTATTACTAGATTTTATTTATTTAGAGATTGAAAAATATTCAAATACTGTAAATCTGATTCCGAATACAAACAAAACTAAATAAATAAATCTGATTTAGAGACGGACAAGTTCAGCTCTAAGTCAATCACTAATGGTCATTAAGGAAATTAGTTATTTATTTAAAGATCGACTTGGTCTCTAATTAATTGAAATATAACTAAAGATAATTTTGCATTGCCATAAAAAATATTTATTTATTTATTTAGAGATTGATTGCTTGGTTTCCAATTTTAAAATAATTGATCTGTAATGGTCATAAAAATATATTCATTTAGAGATTGCTTGCTTGGTTTCTAATTTAAAAATAATTAATCATAATTTAATAGTTGCTATTAAGTCATTCTAGAGATTAATTATATCTAACTGAAATACATTTTTCAGTTTCTAATTAAAATAAAACTGAAAATTGATATTTTTCGTCCTTGATCCAATTTTAAAAACTAATTCTTCAGTCTCTAGTTCAAATAAAATAGAGACTAAATTTTCATTCTCTAAATAAAAAGTATTTGTTTATTAATTATAAATTATATAATACGATAATTAAATATGATACCTATTTATTATTTTGTTATTAAATTATGTTATCATAAGTATAGATATTTTTCATTTCATATAAATATAAATACAAAATATTATGTTTAATTTTTTATTATTTTTCAGGTTTATATATGGCATGAAAATGAAATTAAATTAAATTATTTTAAATTTTATGTTAAATAAAAATTTTAATAAGGATAAGTTTGAAAATAAAATAAAAGTAAAAAGAAAAATGTGAAGACATATTAAAGTGTAAACAGTTCCGTTCATGATAGTAATTTCGTTCGCTTTGTAACTCATCAGTTGGGCTTTCGTCCCAGATGTTATTATTTTTGTCGACAACCCAATTTATCTTTTTTTCGAAAACGGGCTGGGAATGTTTTATTTTCAAGTCCAAGTTTATTCAAAAATTAAAAATGTGGGGCCTACATGTTTATTCAAATATGGTCACTTCATTTTATTTAAGCCTAATGACAATTTTAAGATCGAACTTTAGTTTGTTTGAACCAAAATTATTGTTTTAAAAGATCATCTCAAACAAGATCGTCTCAAATATCTTTTGTGGTCATTAGAGTTTTCCTCGTTTATAATGTTTAGGAATAAAATAATAAGCAAGATTAACAGCGAAAGCATACAAAACTTGATTTACTTACTGAATAAGCAGCTTAAATTTGCCTTTTTTTTTCGTAAAATAATATTAAAAAGTTAATTATTTATCAAAATAATATGAAAAAAGAATAAGTTATCAGTATGGGGACTTTCAGACATAGAAGATCTTTAAGGGAGAACTACATGTTAAAGAAAAAAAAAATTGTCAGCGTGTCATTTAAAAAAAAAAAAGAAAATATAATGACATAAACAAGACTTGTCAAACTTATGGTTCTTTGTATATTATTTTAACTTTCCCATCATTATGTTGACTCCAGTGGTTTAGTCATTTATTTTGGATATGTTTTTATTTCTTATAAATATTAAAATAAAAATACCTACTCAATAAGCGTCTTTTAATTTGTTTTAATTTAGAAATGCTTAATTAGTAGCTAGGTGATATATATATAAGTAATAGTGTCCAAAATATAACAGTATTAATAATATAATATAATAATGCCATTAATATAAAATTAACAAAAATAATATTAATAATATAATAAATATTTTGTATATAGTTAAATATAAATAATAACAACATAGTAAAAATATTATAAAATTATTTTTTATATTTTATTTTTCTACATTTTTAAGGGAAACCAGGTAAAGTAGTTGTCAATGAAATAACTTGTTAGACTCAATAACTCTTTATTGTCCAATTTGTGATTCGTATTTATTTTATGATTTTTTTTTTATTTCAGCCTATTGACGGAAAATCCCTAAACGGAGTAAGCTCTTACGTGTCCAGTTACATACCCAAAGATAATTAAGCAACTTGTCACGTGTGAGACCACTGAATGATTTCATTTTTATGTCTTACGAACTTGGAGACACCTTCGTTATATACGTTTATTTAGGTTTTTACAAAGATGTGTTAACATTACTAGGGGCTTGGTCCCCTAATTTTTTTAATATATATATATATATATATATATATATATATATATATATATATATATATATATATATATATATATATATATATATATATATATATATATATATATATATATTTTTTTAGATAGAATTTTTAATTTTTTTATAGTCTTTTTTTTCTTCTACTAATGTTAAATGTCATCAAATAAATATTTTTTAATTTGTGGCAGAGATAAATTTTGTTTTAGTCTTTTTCTTTTATATACTACTAGAAAATTTAAAATTTGCTACAAAATAATTTTGTGACTAATTTTAAAATTAATAGTTATTTTGTAGCTAATTTCTAGTAAAAATAATTAGCTACAAAATTACTACAATATTAAATGGTAGCATGAAATAAGTAGCAAATTAGCTAGGAAAATAATCTTAGTTAATTTGTAGTAAATTTTTTAAAATTTGTAGTTATTTCCTAGCTAATTTGTAGTAATAAGAAGTATAAATGATTATAACTTCAATTTAGCTAGAAAAAATAATTTTCTAATTAATTAATAGTTAATTAGTTAGGATTTAGCTACTAATTTAAATGGTAGTTAAAATTAGTAGAAAATCAAAAAAATTCTTGTAGTGATATTATATCAATTTTAAAGACTTTTACATCTTGAGTTTTGAGATATACCAACAAATATTTTTCTTTATATTTTTAGTCGTAGTCAATCAACATAACATTCTTCTTTTCTTATTTTCTAACAATTTGATAACAAATTCTTCTTTAATAGATATTGGTTATTATTTTCACAAAAGATAAATTAATAAGTAATATAATTATTTCAATTTAATAAATTTTTATAACATTTAATAAGACTTTTTCATTATTTCAATTTAATAAATTTTTATAACATTTAATAAGACTTTTTCATAAAAACCATCGTTAATGCATATATCAATTTTTGTTATAAATTCAAGAAAATTTTTAATAACATGTGAAACTAATGATTTAATATTAATAATATTTGGTCATTAAAAACATATTTAATTTGTTATCTATGTAAATATATATTTTTTTAAATATTCTTAGATTATTTAAAAAACACTAATATTTTATATAAATTTTAATGTTTATATATTTGTCCAACTATTCTCTATTTTTATTGGGTTCAAAGTTTAGTTTTGTCCTTGTAAATGAGAGATATTGAGTTTTGTGAACGAAAATCCAATTAACAATCAACATGTAACCATTTATTATATATTATCATTTTAATGTAATTATTATTGACTTAAATATTGAAGGATTTTTTTGAAGTAGTCACTCATTTTTCACACTATTTCAGTTTCAGTTGCACCAAAGTAATAATTTACTTGGAGGAGAACTCAACTCTTGGTCTATCAAGTACACATAGTTAATGCTCTTTAAGAATCTTGTCCCAAATCGGTAGATTATCTCTAACAGATCAGCAATTCACCTCGAACCATCATCCGCGTCCATCTCATACTTGATACTTACTAAGTATTTACAATCATAATGTATTTGTCAAAGACAACTTGAATCGAGTGATTCCCGTTTCATAACATTCAAATAATACAAAATATAAATAGGTTGTCTAACTTACCTAAGTAAAAATGAGGTGAGATTATCAAAATCAATTATCTTAAAGTAAAAATGAGGTGAGATTTTCAAAATCAATTATCTTAAAGTATGTAAGAGAATTGCATCAATCATCTATTTTAGGATGCTTAATCTTGGAATAAGTTAGACAACCATAACTATATATTAAAACATCGATACTACCATTAATGAAATTTACTTTGCCCTGATAACGTGCTAGGTTTACTAGCAGCTTCATGAAAAGCATACATGAAGCTTAACTTTTCTACTTAGAAAAGCTTATGACATTATTGTAATATTTTCTTTTTCTAACTTACTGTTCATAATCAAGCTTATCAATAAGCCTCATTGAATAAATATTCTTGCACCCTAAATCAGAATTAATTTGATTTTCATACTTGGACATAAGTCTATGAAAGTGAAAGAAAAGACAGACTAAAATGTTAAGAACTTTTGTATGTAAAAAAGAAGAAACAATTAAGCATGAATAACAGCAATTACCAGTATCGTTTATATATACATTCATATATATAAAATGCCTATACTTAATGATTAGCCGCAGATGATGAAACCAAAGGTTCGTTCCTCTGAGCAAGCTGTGAGAAAGTACGACAAGGTGAAAAAGCACACAATAGTATTGCATATGCACTTCTCTGGGGTAGCTTATGAAGTTTTGAATCCACCGAAAATAACACTAGTTCAAAGAAGAATTGTTTGTTTTTATTGATCACCAAAAATTATATTGATTCCCCTCTGTAAAATGCTGATATCAAGAAAATGAAAAAAGGTGTCAGGGATCAAGGTTAAGAAGCCAACAAATGGAAACAAAATCCACTAGAAAATGAAAACCAAGAATATATGAAAGTGTATAAAAAGCAAAAATCTAACCTATATGTTGTCATGCCAAAAACCACTAAGAGGGGAACTAAATCCCATAATCCTGAAAAAATAGAGGGCATAAAAAGCTTGGACCATAACATGATATACACACCAGAATTCCATCTCTAAGATTTCGAATGCTGAGATTTATACACGACTAGTTCCTGTAGAGAAAAGTTAAATGTGAGTTTTCACTTCTCATCCCTTTCGTGAACCATTAGGGAAGGCCAAAAAAAAGGCTAAAGGGGTTGATGAGGTTACCTTAGAACAGCTTACATGATCATGATTCAAATTCGAAGATTTCACTATTGTTTCCCACTTAGTATAGCTTGATGCTCTACTAAAACCCTGTCTTTTAGCCTGGGAATGTGTACCTTGATTTGAATGTGGGAATGAATTCTTAGAAGAAACTAGAGGCAGGGCACGACAAAGCCAGGACTCAGAAGGTGACTTTGGCAATGGTGGGGCAAGAGGATGCAGAACATATTCAGCGCCAACTTTTCCTGAATTATCAACTACTACAATTTGCTTGTTGTTGATCTTTGCATCTTTGTCAAATGAACTTGGCACAAGTTGCAAGGACATGGATTCTTGTTCAATTTCTTGATCATCTGTCAATCTTTCAGCTTTATCTTCTTTGGCCATGAGATGTAACATGCTAGACAAAGTTGAAAATTTGGCATCCTCGGAATTCAACACTTGAGAATCCAAATTCTCCTCCAAAGCTTGTAGGTGTTTCATATCTTGAAAAGAATCTACTATGGAATTTCTGTCTTTTCCTACCACTGTTGTGTTACCTAAAGAACGTGAACTAGGGCATGATAATTTCACTGTACTTGCAGTATCTATGTACAATGTCTTTTCAATAGTAAGGCTCCCAAAACTTGAGCTTTTTCTGGCTCCTTGTGATAGCACCTCTTGAAAACTAGCATTCCCTCTACTGGGGAATTTCAATTTGCCTGAATGACTATTATCAGCTTGTTTGGAATCACCAAGCAACCTTGCTCCAGGAAAGAGAGGTTGAGGTTTACTTGGAAAAGGAGATGTGCCAGCAGTAGCAGCAGCTCTTGAACGACGAAAGGGAGAGAGCCTACCTAGCTGCTTCAATTCACCTGAGTAAGTATACCTGCTTGATTCACTAGTCCATTTTTTCCTTACCTCCTGCTTGTCTGGTGATGCAGCTCTAGAGCTTGATTTGCTCTTATTAATAGCATCCCAAGCCTGCAGAAAAAAACTCATGATTGTGTTAATTGAGTTGAAGTCTTGATTAGCGTAATTGTGTTGAAGTCATGGTTGGTGAAAAGCTGATATACAGAAGGAGGGTAAAGGGAAGGAATTAAACTACTAATGATGAATTTTCATGAACTTTTCATGTGACATTGCGTCAATCTCTCTTCATAGGTATTCAAAAATATTGAAAGGACCCCATCTATTTAATACCTATGAAGAGAGAAATAGATACAATTTTTTCACATGGTAATGTAACATGAAAATTCAACGAGAGAATCAATTCCTGAGTAAGGTTACAATTGACATTGAAGGGTGCAATGCAGCGCAAGAATAGAAAATAAGAGACATGTAGTTTACCTTCTTTATAGCTGGAGCTGGTCTATGAGAGCGAATATGAGAACTTTTATCAGGTTTTCCAACCTCATAGGCAGAATACAAGGAAAACTGATTCTCCATTTTCGTCCCAGGCACTGAATTTAATAAGCACAGTGAATTTCTAACACATAAGCGGGGAAACAATCCACAACCTTTAGCTGAAATATTTGAATAATCATTAGTTTCATCATCACTTTCCTCTTCTTTTTCCTCCTCTTGACATTGACCAGTATATGGTACAATGTCAGTGATATGTCTATTAACAAAGGACTTCTTTTGCTCAGGAACCAATTTCATAAATTCCCTAGGTTGTTCTGCTAGAACAGGTTGCTTTCTAGAAGCATATTGAGGAGGCTGTATAGTCATAGCCTTTGCTGCAGTTAAAAACCGGCTCATCATGAAGTCATGAGCTTGTTTATCGGTAGAAGAGGTTCCACACATGTTTGCATCCAAATTATCTAAGCCACTCACACCACTCACACTACAGTTCATAGACAATGGTTCTGTGGGTGACAGTGTTTCAAGGGCATCAGAATAAACATCACCATCATCATCATAGTCATCATTCTCCTCCACCTTTTTTATTTTCTCATCTTTGTGTTCTTTGTCACAATCTTTTTTCTCAATTAAAGAATTGGATAAGCTTGGGGACCTAAAGTTAATTGCAACATTAGGTTCCTTTTCCAATGGTTGTTTGGCAACATTTGTGGACTTTCCAGGGGGAAAAGTTGGGGTTGGGGTAATTGAAGCCTGTGTAGGAGGTTGAGGTTCAGATCCATCACAACCCTTGGATCTTCCAGGGATATGCTCCCAATTGAAAGGCACTGAAACAGGTTCTGTTACCTGATCCAAAGCCATGTCTGATTTATAGTGTGGAAGAGCTTGTGGCTTCTCTAATATCTTTCTCTTTGCTTCAGTTAAGGATGGTGATGCACCAGAAGAGCGTCTCACAGACATAAGAGGAGCATCAATATTCAATTTCCTTTCATCCATCATGCTCCACAGTCACCAACTCAACTGAATTCTTCTATGCAGCCACTCTCAATAATAAGTTCAAGAATCAAGGGAATATCATATATTACTAATTTCAGCATCAAAGGAAGCGGTATAAGAATCCTTCTGTTCAATCAAGAAAATCTGAAAAAGAGGATGGAGGAATCTGATCATTACAATTTAAACAGCAGATTCTCTGTTTTAAATTTCAATTCAAGATCGAAGAAGCACAACGATACAACCAGTGAGCAAAATATTAAACCAAATTGAACTAATGATAACAGGGTATTTGATATAACTTTCCATTTTTTCCGCCATTACGCAGATAAAAAGAGAAATTCTATAAAAAGAGAAATTCTATAATGGTCTATTGAGAGAGTGGAAAGGGAAAAGCAAACATTCTATTAGTTCTAGTTATAAAATTTTTTATACTTGTTGCTTAGGAAACCAAAGATTCAAGCCTAGGATAATAAGATTCCTGGAAAAAAAAAAAAACTACTTTCCTCTTCTCAATAAGCCAAATATAAAAACATTTAACAATTGCAAGGCTTCTAGTTCCTACTAACAACAAAAAAAAAGAGGCAACTAAGTATAATTAATAAATTAAATAGGCAAAGCAAGAGTACCTTCATGGATCATTATATCATCACATGCCTACCTTGAGGTCCCACTGGAGTAATATTGATAATTCAAGTGTAAGGGGAAAACAAAAAAAAACGGTAATGAAGAAAAGCTCAAACCTATTAAATAACAGCATGAAACATGAGACATGGTCATCCCAGGAGGTATTTGCAGTGCAGGCCAAATTGAAGGTGTCTAGAGTGTGTTTTTTGTGATGGTGATGTGGCATTATGCACCTGAATTGGCAATATAAAACTCAAAGAATGGATAGAATAGAATCATCAAATAAGTAGTGAGTGAACATCACTTGGTGAGAGAGTTGAGTCCAAGGAATGGTTGGTTGCTAAATGAAATGAGTGAGTGGGGGAATGAGTAAGAGCAAAGGAAGTTAAAGCAGAGATAGAGACAGAAAGCTTTGGTATTTCTTCTTCTTTTGCTTTCTGCGTACTTTCGGATTTTACAATGTGTCTGTAAGATACTGACGAAGAGAACACAATGGACCAATATTCGACTTCAATGCTATTAGTCGCTACACTTTTTACACAGTGATGATAGAGTGTGTTGAAACCACGCGCTTTCTTTTTCTACTACTTTCCATTTAGTCATCTACAATTTAATTTTGATTTTGTATAAAAGTTTTTCCTCCTCGCTTTCATGCAACACATTATACATGGCTTCAACGTTAAGAAGAAGAATCCCCTAAAGTAAATTTATTTTAAAAATGAATTAGTACGTATATGTATAATTTTAAACATATCGTAATTTTAATTCATTAGCATTTTAAATATTTCATTACTTTTTTATCTTTCTTTAGCAATTTGAATTATAAAAATTTCATACAACGAGCAATTTCTTCTTTTTTATTAGTTATGTATATTTGAAAAAGTATATGTGAGCAGAAACAAGATATTTAAAAACGAAAAAGAAAATACATATAATTAGATAAAACATTTTAAAATAAAATATAGAAGAAATAAATAAAAATACTCTCGTATAAATATACTAAACCATATAGGAATCATTTTACGTAAATATTTTAGAAGTTTATTATGCATTTTAATTATGTATTGAATATCTCACTTTAGAATAATTGATTTAGAACTGTCCATAGTCTAGTAATAGAAAATTTGAATAGCATACATATTATTTTTTATTTTTATGTTAAAATATATAATTTAGTTTCTTTAAGGTTGTTACAGAATATTTATTATAACATTTGAAAATATATTCTTAATGAAAATATATTGTAAAATATAATTAAATTTAAAATAATTTATTAACATAATAATTTAAATATATATTATGAGATAAATTATGTATGTGTATATATATACAATTAATTTTCTATTTTAAAATATATTTTATAAAGTCTTTTTTAAACAATAATAAAATGATAAAAATTTCTTGTATATTTTAATATATATATATATATATATATATATATATATATATATATATATATTGAATTTTGTAATAATTACATATTATTTAATAATATATTTTTAATATAAATAAATTTATTTTAAAAGTTTTACATTTAATATACATATATTAGCATTAAATTTATTCCAATAAATATATTATATTTAATAATATTACTAAAATTAATTATATATTATATTTAATAGACATGACAATTATAATACAAAATATCAACTTACTTAAATATTTATAAAAATACTATATTACTAAAATCAATTAAATATTATCTTAATATTTGTGTTTAATTTTATTTATATGTTTTAATTTGATTATTTTAAAATATGTTTGGGGAATAAATATTTTTAAAATATATAATAAATTTAACACAATTCATAATAGTTTTGAGAATAATAATTAAAGATATAAATTGTTATATATATATATATATATAATATGTAATATATTTATATTTGTTAAGAGAAGAAAGTATATACTTAACACATAGGGAGGACAATATGATAGTTGTATTTTTTAAGGGGTGAGGATATTTTGGTAATAATTTTTTTAAAATGAAAGCTAACAAATCTATTATGACAAATTTTAAAAATGAGTAAAACATCATATATTTGAAATCTGTTTCCAGAGAGGAGTGTATTTTTTAACATAAAAGATAAGATTGTATAATATTCATATATTTTAGAAGAAGAGAGTATAATCTACTCATTGATTTATGATAATAAAGTTGAGTAGAATTGACAAGCAATTATTTTCCTTAAATATGTTTATTATAGTTCTGATCTTGACCTTATACAAGAAGATTTTATTTATAATAAACATATATAAGTGTGTTTAGCAATACACTTTAATAATTTATTATTTTGATTGAGTTACAAATTAGTTTCACCAAAAATAAATCTTGTTTGATATACAAGTTTATTTTAATAATTTTTAATTATTTTTTATAAGTTATTTTAATTAGTTTATGAAAATAAGTTAATTTATAAAATTTTATTTTTTTATTTTTTATTTTATTAATTTTTTGTACCTCTTTTTTTAACTTAGGAGTAAATAACTAAATATGTATGAATAAAAAAACTAAATATATATTTTTATGTTATTTTATATTACTAGCTATCTTATTAGCTAATATTATTTAATACTTTCAAGTCAATTAGATAATTTATAAACTTTCAATTTTTAACTCTCATTTCATAAAGATTTCATCATTATTTAATTATTAATTGCTATATTAAATAAGATTGTCAATTTTTGTAATAATTTATTTTTATATTATAAATTTAAATTTCCGTATATTAAATAAGAAAAATTTTAAGAATTATTCTTAAATGAGAAATGTTTTTAAAAATTATTTTCACGCATGCCTTATTTTAATCCAATACGTTGAGCATTTAGTTTTTATTTTTTTATTTTTTTCAAATATATTTCTTAATTTAAATTTCAAAATTTATTTAATTTATTTATATATTTGACTTTCTTAATTTTTAATATATCATTTTTATTAGGAGTAATCTGGTGACTTATCAACCTAAACAAAATCAAAGAAAAAATTTGAATTGATATAGACAATTGATTTGTCTCAAATTTTAAAATTACAAATCTGATGATCTGAAGATAAGGAACTCAAATAACCTTAGAAACTTTACTAATTTAATTTTTTTAATGTATGTATTGTGTAATTCTATTGTCACAACCTGAACTGTAACATCGTGCATCAGGTTCGAGGTGGGTCAAAATAGTCTCGATCACAGAGTGGTCGAGGTCCTCTCGGTTGTCAGGAGTCGTCACCGACGTTTTTCTAGGAACGCCAGGAAACCTAAGGGGAAAGGCTGGTTTGAGAATCAGAGTTGTGGGTTTGAAAGTCAGTTATACATTAGGAACACATGGTGCCCCCAACATGTCTATCACTTGATAGTTACCCTAGGTTAGTTGTATGGGAAGAGGGACGGTGCTTGTGTTTGGGGTCGTATTTCTAGCCTAAATCCTGGGAGGGGGGAGGTTCAAGTAAGGTATTCTAGGGTTTAAAGATTTAAGAGGGAGGAGATTTATGTGAGGTGCCTTAGAGTTTTAGGGTTTGAGATTTACGACTTGATGGGAATGTGCCTCTTGTGCCTACGTAGCTCGGCTTTAGAAGAATCAAAGTCAACGTAGTTTTGGTGGGGTTATGGACTAGGTGGGAGCTGGATTAGCCAACGCCAATTCCGATTTCTTTAAGGCCGAGGTTAACTCGGCCTTGGGATAGGCAGGTTTGTGCTAAAGCCTCTATCTAGTAGCGTCGAGACCATGTCGGCCGCGTAGAGCCGGCATGATTCCAGCCGCGAGGGGAAGCAAGCCTAGAAGGACAGGGTGCATTATGTCTGACTCAAGATGCAAATGTAGATTGATGCACCGCTAATCTGGGGTTCAATAACATCCTATGCTAAGAATGCAATATGTTAACCATGGAGTAAGGGAACCAACCTAGAATTTGGAACTGAGGAACTTTCGCCTCTAGGTGACCAGTACTTCTGCTTGCCTTTTAGTCTAGACTTGGAGCCCCTACCTCTTCTGTTCCTTGCAATCATTAGCTTTTTGTTTTTTCTCTTCTCCTGATTCTCCCCAATTTTTTTTCATGCCCCTAACCCTTCGTGTGTTAAGGTTTATATAGGGTTCTCAAGCTGTCAGGGAGTAACCGCCTTTGGCCCTGCATAGTGGTAGCCGTTAGACTGGAGACCGAGTCCTCCTGTCTTCAATCCCGGCTTTCGCATGAGAGATAAGATTCGTCTTGATATTCGGATGACTCGGTCTCCACCCTTCGTAACGACTTGAGTGGATTCGGTCTCGAGACTCTTCTTCTGATCTCGGTCTTGTCTAGTGTTTGACTGGGTCTCGGGACTACTTCTTGGTGGTCTCAGCCCAGTCTTGCGGTTTGGGTCAACCCAGTCTTGGGGCCATTCTTTTAGTGGTTTCGGCCCAGTTTGGAGGATTGGGCTTGGCAGGTTTGTCCCGGACAGTTTTGGGGTACAACATCTATAGTTCTTACTTTTGAGACTTTTCATGAGTTTTTATTTTATTGAGATTTCCTATTTTTCCTTTATAGTTTTTCTATGTTTTTTATTTATTATTTTATTATTAAGCCTAATTATCCAACTTAAATATGATTAAATTGGTTCAATGAGTTAAAAAAAAGTTTAGAAAACTGTGACCAACCTAAACTAATTAATATTGATTAGTTTGCATCTAAATATTTTCTAAATATGATCTAATATGACTCGACCCCTCGGTAACATTCCCCAAAACGAGATTTAATGGGATAATATGATTTAGTTTTATATTGTGATGCAGTTCACAGAAAAAAGAAATGTTGTGATGGCGAGTTATAGCATTTAGAGAATAGTAGGAAAGGCCCAATAAGGGGCTTTTATGTCTTAGACACCCCATAGACATTCACACTTGTCTTAGAGAAAGAAAGGGGACAAGAGAAAAAGAGAAGAAAGGAGGAGGAGGTAAACCTAATTTAGACAAATATTTCAATTATATTTAATAATTTAGAATTAATTTTATCTAATTTTAAAACAAACAAACATTTATATTGAAATTAACTTTATTTAATAAAGAGCATTAATGATCTAATTTCAATTTACTTAATTTTTTTTCAATTCACTTAATTATAAAAACTTAAATATTGTGTAAAAAAATATAACTCTATGAGATTGAATTTTTATGTAAATTCTCATAAATGATTTTTTTCATGAAATAAAGAAAATTTTAGTAAAAAAGTTGTATCTTGTCTGATCAGTCCAATAAAAAAAGGTTTCAATTATCAAACAAGATAAGTAAGGACTAAAACCTAGAGAGCTTTAGATATTATATATTGTTTTCACTCCTTCGATTCTTTAGAGTATTGTAATTATTATAATATTATTAATAATCATTAAAATAATTTTTAAATTTAAATATTTTTTTTCTTGAATTTAAGTTAATTTTATTTTTCATCTTCTAAATTTAAAATTATTTTTTATCTTTATATTTTTAAAAATAATTAATTTTAATCATTTGTCATACATCACAAACAAATATCAATTATCATTTATTACATATATAGTTGATAATTTAAAAAAATATATATAATTGATTATACACTTACTAAATACTAATTTATATCTTGTTTATTGTGTAAGAGGTTAAAGTAAAATCAATTATTTTCAAAATATAAAACTAAAAAAATTAAATTTAAAATAAAATAAAATAAAATAAATCAAAATTTAAATAATTAAATTTATATTTAAGCCTTATCTTTATTTGATGCTGACTTCTCATTCACGGGTACGGTTTTGGTTGCTGTTACATCGTGCTTGCAAAAATACAACTATTTAATTTCAGTATAAATTTTTATGAATTATCTTTAACGTTTAAGCTTTTAAAAGTATATAAATATTTTATATTGACACGTGCATTCTTTCATAACAAATACCAATATTTAATTAAATTTACTTCTTATTTTTTTGGTTCAGAAATTTAGTTCTTATTTAAAATGTAGAATTCTAACTAAAATTCACTTAATCATAAAATATTACTAGTAATACAAAACTAACTTCTGGTTGCGGGCTCCCCCATTTCCATTGAGCAAGAAAATATATATATACAAAATAAACTCTACGAAATTTAAATTTTTACTTAAATGTTCATAAATAGATTTATATCGGCCAATTAATTATCACCTTATTATAATATCTTTGGGGGACCTCGCTCTTATAGGAAGATGACATGAGATTCGTGTGAATATAATTAATATATATAAATTTTTGGTGGTATATGACAAGAATGAATAATGCGTCTGCATTCACTGAATTGGATAGGACCACCTAAAAAGAAGGGGAAAAAAAGCCTAAACAACAAAAGAAAAAAAAACAAAATGAATTAAACGTGTTTGATAAAAAATCATTCACCTAGCTAGGTGGCACATGAAGCAACTTCATCACTGACTGGATCAATATATATATATATATATATATATGTTACACAGCTACACGAAAAAGGTATAACTAATCACAAATATAACAGTTGGTTATTTATTTGTATAAATGATGACCAAGTTGTTTCTTCTTTTCTTGGTCCTTGTTTCCTTCACATGTCTATCATTTGCTGAGTACTTCACTTATGGGCATGAACAGTTGGACAAATTTTCTTCGGAGGAACAAGTGTTTCAACTGTTCCAAGTGTGGCAGAAGGAGCAAGGGCGTGAATATGGGAACCCAGAGGAGAAGGCTAAGAGGTTCAAGATTTTCCAAAGGAATTTGAAGTATATCAATGAGATGAATGCCAAGAGGAAGTCAAACACGCAACACAGTTTGGGTCTCAACAAGTTTGCTGATATCAGTCCTGAGGAGTTCGCGAAAACCTACTTAAAACAAATAGAGATACCCTCCAACTTGGACAATATTAAGAAGCTGCAGAAGGACGATGATGATGACTCTTGTGAAAATCTTCCTGATTCTCTAGATTGGAGGGAGAAAGGAGCTGTCACTGAAGTTAGAGACCAAGGAAAATGCCGTAAGATTTTATAAATATATAGCATCATTTATAAATTGTTTTCATTATTAGCATCTCCTTCATTCTTGACTCTCTTCATTTCACTGCATATACCATACTTGTAGTTTTTAAGTAATTTATTGAACACATGTTATTTAGAGCAGAGTTTTTAAATTGTGTAGATCTCAAAATTTTCGTCTAATTATAAATCACCATTATTAGGTGACTTTTAAAATACACTATAAAATTCAAGGAATAACTTCTTTACGTCCCAAATATTTTTTATTTTCTATTAAATGAGAAAATGAGTTGTGTTGTTCACTGTAGCGGGCGGCTACGTACATGTGATATTCTTTCCTTAAATTAAATAATTAATTTAATTTTTTAAAACTTATTAAATTTTTGTTCTCAAAATAAAACACAATAAATATTTAAAAAAAAAAAAAAACAATAATAAGCTAGGAGTGGAACCAAGTCGTGATTGAACTTTGAATTTAATAAATCCATCAAAACATGTCAATTATTTAAATTGAGTTATTATATTGGTTTAAGTTGATTTTGTTTGAACGACTTCAACATCGGATTAGCGTATTTTATACTTAGTCAACTAAATTTACTTTAATTATTTTATAATATTATTAATAA
Source organism: Mucuna pruriens (assembly GCA_025330945.1). NCBI lineage: Eukaryota > Viridiplantae > Streptophyta > Magnoliopsida > Fabales > Fabaceae > Mucuna > Mucuna pruriens. The sequence continues at coordinate 9,209,131 of JAENHJ010000424.1, read as the reverse complement.
AATTATAATTATTTATTGATAATATTGAACTTAAATAGTTAAATTTGTATTTTAATTTAGATATATATTAAATTTTTTTATAAACATGACTAATTTTTATTATATTTAAATTAAAATATATATTTATGAATCATTAATTCTAAATTTTTTACCTAATATATATTATTATTTTAATTATAGTATGATTATACATGAATATTATTTAACTAGATTTTATAAATTTAAATATCTTGATTTGAAATAAATTAAATTAATTAAATACTTTATTTTTATTTTTATTTTTAAAATTTTTTAAAATATATTATTATTTTTATTTAATTAACACAACTACCCAATTCAATTAAAATTGAGTTTGAATTATGTTGTTTAATAAAAAATAACAATAAAATCAATTCAATTCAACCCAACTCATCTTAAGTATGATTTATTAGATTTAATCTTAAATAAGCATAACTATTGTATTTTCATAGTTTTTTTTTTCTTCAACAAGACATTTTCATTGTACAATATTAACAAACACATACGTAAAGACCCTTTTTTTATATTCTATGAATGTTATCATTTGATTTATTTTTATTATTTTTCTCTTTCCATCGTATCATATTATTTTTTATATTTAAAATTTTCTCAATTCAATCTTCCGCGGGGTGTTAAATAAAGTTAAGTTGGCCATAGATAATTTTCTATTAGCGAAATAGGCATGAAATTTGTTGCACTGATTAAACGTGTTATTTTGTTAGAAAGCCATTGGGCTTTCAGTGTGACAGGGGCCATCGAAGGAATAAACAAAATAGTTACAGGGAATCTCGTCACCCTATCTGTACAAGAACTTGTGGATTGTGATCCTGCTAGCCATGGTTGTGCTGGAGGCTTTTACTTCAATGCATTTGGTTGGGTTATAAAAAATGGTGGGATTGACACAGAAGCTCACTATCCTTACATAGCCCAAAACGGTACTTGCAAGGTCTGCTTAATTAATCAACACTTGTTTTTCTCCTAGCCTGATTTAATTAGATATTATTAATTTTTGCATGCTTAATTTAATTAAGTTTCCTTTTTAAATTTGTCGAAGACAAATGCAAACAAGGTTGTTAGTATTGATAACCTTCTAGTTGTGGTCGGGTCAGAAGAAGATCTCTTGTGCCGTGTTAGTAAACAGCCTGTTAGTGTGAGCATAGATGCAACTGGACTTCAATTTTATTCCGGTGTAAGTATATTTATTTATTTATTCTCGAGTGATTAATTGGATATATGTCTAGGAAGATTATTCAAATTTGAAAATTTTGGCATTTGTGTACACTAATTTTGTAAATTATTGTGTTCTCTTGATCACAGGGAGTCTATGGTGGTGAGAATTGCACAAAGAATTCAACAAAAGCAACTCTTGTCTGTTTAATCGTGGGTTATGGTTCGGTGGGTGGCGAAGACTATTGGATTGTGAAAAACTCATGGGGAAAAGACTGGGGTGACAAAGGTTACCTCTTAATCAAAAGAAATGTTAGCGACGAGTGGCCTTACGGTGTATGTGCGATCAATGCTGCACCTGGTTATCCAGTCAAAGAGGCTTCATCATCTTCGGCCATGTAGTGGATTTGACCATCGAGTACTATCCATCCTTTTGAAACCTATAGGTTTCTCTAAGCATAATACCGTTTTGTAGTGTTGTTTTGGATTTGGGCATATTACTACTTATGTATTTGCCCTCTCTCCAAAAGTAAATAAGTTTATCAACTACAAGTGCGTGTGCTATTTCAGTTTAATTGTGCTTTAATAAAATAATGGATGGTGGTTCTACCAATTGCCTTTGATTTATTTCTTGGACCATATATAACTACTGGGTCATGACTGAACTGTAATGCGTGTGTTTTTGAGAAGAAATTATTAGGAGTTGTTCAAACACTGTTTATGATCTCAATTAATTTATAAATAAGCTGTATGAGGAACGAACAAGCGCATGAGATACTCAAGAGTAATAATATAGAGTTAGAATATATACCTCTCAAATCATCCAATCCAATATGGACTAATTCCCTTCAAAGAAAGATCAGCAACATGTCCAGTTAGTTGCATGTGGACATAGAAACCCCAAAAGTAAACCAAAACAATAATGCTCCAATGAAGTCACAGACACAGTTTCTCCAATCTATTCAATGCAGAATACAATCAAGATGATGAACGAACAAAGATTCATTTCAGCCGATTTTACACTCAACAAATGATAAGAACACACACAGAATTACAAAGAAAATGTTAAATGCGCCTTGTTCTCAAGGTTACATGATGTTAAAGCAGGGACGGACCCATGTGTTGGGTTGAGGCCTTGGACCCTCTGAAATTTCCAATTTTTTTAATATATCTATATATAATTAGATAATTATTTTTATTAAAAATTTAACTATGTAAATAATATAATTTAAGAGTTTTTTTTTTATTTTTTAACAAAATATTTTATTTTTTTTATAATTTTTATTGTAGAGATAATTGTATTTTTGTTTTTTTTAAATAAAATATTTAAGTTTTTTTTATAATTTTTCATCTATAATATATTATTATTATTTTAAAATTATAATTATAATTTATAATCAAATTATTTTATTAACATTCTCTGTATTGACCGGAGAACTAAAAATTATTTATTAATCTTTATTAATATGGATCACAACTTATATACATTATACAAGGAATTAACAACTTAAATTTGAGATGCATCAATAAATATTTTATTTTTCTATCACAATTATTTTTATTTTCTCTTTATTTTTCTCGTCTTTGTTTTTCTTGTTATTATTCATCAGATTTTAATGTGTTTTCAATCTTGAATGGACGAATATAGTCATACACTCATGTGATGTAAATTTTAAGAGAACAATTTAGTTATTAAACTACAATAAAGGTTAGTCATGATTTATTTTCAGAATTGTAACCTTTCTCATTATACAATATTTTTTCTTCAATTTTCTAATTATCTAAAAGTAATTTTTTTTCTCCTATAATTATTGGCTACTGTTATTGTAAAAAAAATAATTTAGTGGATTTTTGGAATATATATAAGGATTTTCATAAAAATATAATTAACATAAATATTAATTTTTATTATAAATTCATAAAAAAATTTTGTGGCATGTGAAATTATAAATTATTATTTATAATTTTAGGTTTTTAAAAATATTTAGTTTATCTTTTATATAAAAATATTCTTTATTATATGTTCATAGATATTTATATATATATATATATATATATATATATATATATATATATATATATATATATATTGTTGAATAATTTATATAAAATTTAATAGTATATATTTATTGAATAAATTTTAATTTTCATAAGCCACAGTAATTAGATTTTGCTCCGCCGTGTTCCTGTGTTAAAAGGACAAAATCTTTGACTGCAAATCCAATGTCTGATGCCGTTATCTCAATTATATTCTTAATTTCTCCCGCAAAGAAATAGGGCACTCTTATCCAAATTCGAAAACGCAATTCAATGGATGGGATTTAGTATAATAAGTATTAGATCAATGAAATTAAAATATTTCTACTTAGAACATATCAATTTGACCCCAACTTCATTTTTCCTGCTGCTACTGCTTGTTTGTTTCATTTTTGTTTTAGTTCAGGTTTTTATTTTTTAGAATGTGATACTTAACTTTTTTTATTTTTATAAATGCAAATAGACAGAGTTTGTTTTTACTTTACTTGAATTCTCAAAATAAATTAAACCAAATACAATAAATATTTTGTGAAAAGAACAATATTAATAAGCATATCTATTGTATTTTCATAAAAAAATTATTCAATAAAATACGAGTAGTAAAATATTTTTATTTTTGCAATATTAGCTAACACAATGTTAGGTGAACACTTCTCTTCGTTATATATTCCATCAACACCTATTTTTTTAATTTATTTATTTTTCATATCACATCACAATTCACAACATTTATCATACTTAAAATTTTTCATCATGGATCTCTTTCTTTTTCGCACTAGATCTTAAATAGAGTTAAGGTGTACACAAATAATTTTTTATTGGTGAAATATGCATGTTGTGGGACTGATTAAACATGTTATTTTGTTAGAAAATGATTGGGCTTTCAGTGTGACCGGGGCCATCAAAGGAATAAAGAAAATAGTTACTAGGAATCTTGTCACCCTATCTGTACAAGAACTCATGGAATGTGACCATCTCAGCAATGGTTGTGCTGGAGGCAATCGCTTCACTGCATTTCGTTGGGTTATACACTGATGGGCTTGACCCAGAAACTTTGTATCCTTCCAAGGCCCAAAACGGTATTTGCAAGGTCTGGTTAATTAACCATTTCTTTTTCTACTAGCCTAGCTTGTGTTTTCCAATTGAAGTTTAAAAAAAAAAAAATGTCGAACCATTAATTAGATCCTATCAAATTTTGTATGCTTAATTTAAGTTTCCTTTTTTAATTTCTTGAAGGTAAACGCAAACACGCTTGTTAGTATTGATAAGGTTGTGGTTGTGCATGGGCCAGTAAACAGCCTATTAGTGTGAGCATATGCAACCGGGCTTAAATTTTACATGGTATAAGTATATTTATTTATTGACAAATGATTAATTGGATATGTATGTATACTGTCCAGGAAGATTATTCAAATTTCGGGTATGTGCGTGCAATGCGTACACTAATTTTGTAAATTCTTGTGGTCACAGGGAGTCTGGGGTGGTGAGAATTGCGTAAAGGATTCAACAAATGCAAATCTTGTCTGTTTAATCATGGGTTTATTTCTTGGGTGTTATATGAAGAAATTATTAATTAGTTCTAAATTATTGTGTTTGCGTTTTCAATTAATATCTACATAATATATATTCAAAAAATTTAATTTTTAAAAATATTAACAACATTCAATTACATCTCACATAATTAAATAGGTTAACACTACCTAATAGTTTCTCTCGTGCTTGATTAATTAAACTTCCAAATATAAGAATCAAACTAAACTAGAGCAGTTAAATAGGTTATTCTTAACTTATTTGGTCTTATTCATTGGGCTAAGATCAAAATGGCAACATAATTATATTAAATGGTAGTAATACAATTTTTTTTACACATTACGTTAAAATTTGTTAAAAATTTAAAATAAAAAATATTAAATGAAAGTAGAGTTTAATTTTTAACATATTAAATATTATATTTTTATTGAACTTTTTCTTATTTTTTTAGTATTTGTTGGACAATTCAGTATTACTCTTGTTTCTTTCTATTGAGAAATGACTTCTGTGGTAAAACTTGGAAGAATAATATTTACCATAGTGTTATGCAACCTAGGTTCGTTTATAGTTTCATTGGACTTTCAGTATTATTATTGATTACAGGAATCGAAATTGTTTTTCCCAAAAAAGAAAAACCTATAAAAGGTATTCGAACATTAATAATAAAAAAAAACTTCAGTAAGCCAGAAATTCACATCAAACACTATTGTGCAGACGGTAATTCCAACTTACCTCAATCCTCGTGTGCTTCACCGAAACTACTAACAATCCAAAACGATTCAATTGAAAAATAGAGAAAAAGTGGGATATATATATATATATATAATATGAGATAAATAAGATTTTTTTTTCAAAGGCCATATATTTTTCTCAACATATTTAATGTAATTACATATTCAATATTATTAATTAAATTGAAACAATTTTTCAACAATTCATCTATACACTGGTTTAAAAGCATATTCTAGATTAAGAATTTTAAAAGTTACAAGAGCGTTTGTATTCTAAATTGATTTATAAAGAATTGATTAAAAAAAAAAACGTATACATTGGTTCTTAGTATAAGGTACAAACTGCATTTTCAAAATTGATTATAAGGCAAGCGACCTAGCAGGTTAATTTTTTCAAAAATTTTACTGCCTCACTACACTGATCTTTGAGGATTCGACATAAATTTTTTATGTTAAAAGCATTTTGTGTACCAGTACCACAAATAGAAAAAGAAAAATAATTATTTAATTTTTTTTAGGATCTTTCTCTAATACATCTCAAAGTTAAATATATGTCATTTGTGTTAGACTTAGATACAGTAGTATGAACTTATTTGGATAATTTTTTTTTTATAAATATTTATAGAAAAAAATATTAAAAAAATGAAATAATTTATTTATAAATTAAAATTATCTTATACATAAACTAATTTATAAAAATTTCTATATATTAATTTCTCCAAAAACTGAATTTTACTTGTACATGAGATAATTTTACTTTTTGAAAAAAATTATTTTATATTTCTAATTTTCTTTTTTTATAAATATTTATTGAAAAATTCACTCTGATAAATTTTAAGCATCGTTAATCATTATCGGAGTAATTAAGAGAAGGTTGACAGGTAAGTTATAAAAATAGGTTCTTAAATACTTGAGGATTTTAACTAATGTAAGTTTAGTGTTTACCGAAAGAATAAATGAAATTTTTAGTTAAGTTACAAAATTTTGTGATTCAAATTATATATATACAGTGGTGTTCTTGATTACGGGAGGTTATAGACCGGTTATTGAGCCTATTATTTATAATAGTCCCGAATATAAGTCTTAAGTTTAATAATATATTCAAAATCTTAGTTGTGATGGGCTTGGGAAAATTTGGTTTCAGGGAGAGGGTAGGGTGATAACTTGATCCACTTAACTTACCCTCCTCCAAAACGATTCCAAACATAGTTTATTAACATAGAAATGAGTATATAAGGGCAAAAGAAAGAGGCCAAGATCACGTGCCCGAGCAGGTGAGATGGCATCTAGCACCTGGAATTTATGGAGCAAACTACTTGCCAACATCCGACGTAGTTTCAAACCACTGTGTATGCATCTTCTTTCTGCCTTAATTTCATTAGCATTTGTCATTTTGTGAAAGCTATTTCCTGCGAAATTTCCAAATCGTGTTTCTTCATAACACCTTATTCTAATTTTATTTTTTTCAATCCACACTTTCTAAAATTGACAAAATTGTGATGGAGGGCGCTGTGCTAATTAAATATTTGCCGGATTTTTGGTCACAAGGGAGGCTGTGGGTTTAGAATCTGAAGGAAATTAAATATGTTGAATAACATCGTCCAGGAGTTGCTCCTAGTAACAATTTCTTTTTTTTTTTTCTTTGGTCATTCTTTTTTAGTATTAATTATTACACATGTATTTATATATTTAATATTTCAACCAAGTTTTACTCGTACTACCCATCTAAGCTGAGATAAGATTGTTGTAATAATTGTTGGCTTAAATATGTTTTTATTTTATTTTTATAAAAAATTCTTACTTTTTATCTCTAGAAAATTTGAATTATATTTTATTTTTAAAATAAATATTTATATATCTTAAAATGAAGCTTAGAAACTAAAAATTAAATTTTGGAAGATAGAAATAAAAAATTATTTTATAGGAATTATAATAAAAATTTATTTGTTCTATAAGGAAAAAATAATGATTTTAAATTTTGTAAAAATAAAAATTAAGATTAAAATTTATTTATTTTATATGAAATAAAAATATATTTGAGTTTTCAGTGAGAAGGGAAATGCCATTTTGACTTGGTGCTCTTGCTTATTAATTGCTTGCAAATATCTTTTCTTATTGCATATTCTAACTAACGTGTACAAATAAATTACATGGATAAAGTTTGCCAATTGAAACGATTAAGAAGGACCAAAAATGCTTTCGTGAGAAGACTTATTATGTGGAACTGTGGAAGACCGAGCATTATTGAGTCAAGGTCTTCGTAATTTAGTAATTTGCATGTGATTTGTTTTACTCCAAGCAACTAGACGATCGAGAAGAATGTCGCAATTGGTGTTTGACCCTTCTTCACATGTACATATTTGACAATCTTCTTTAGTATTGTTTACTCAGCCATTTCAGTCAATACTAATTCATTTTTTTTATTCTTTTTATAGTGGCCAAACAATCAATCAATTAGTCATAGTTTAAACCAATAAAGCTCCCTTACTTTTGTCAAAATGATGAATCACTCTGGAATTGAATAGCTGCAATCATACTACAATTGTTCTCTGGTGATTGCTCTGTTTTTCTTCTTCATTCATGATTAATCTTAAGAATTGCTCTTAAGAATTGCTTTGTCTAGGGTTTTTAAGATTCGATTGTTTTAGAGTTGAAATTAATTTTAAACCATTCAATATAATTGAGGAAATATGTACCGTGGTGAGAAAATTTGATTCTTAAGTAAAAACAATTAAGTAGTACTTAGGAACATTCTTTTTTTTTCATTATTTATGGGGAACTGTGTTCAACAAATTTGGCATAAAAAAAAGCTTAACTTTTGAAAGCAAACTGACCTATTTTACATTAAGAATCAATTTCTTACATGGTACCCACATTTTAATATAAAATTTATGATTCAGATTATTTCAGATACATATTCTAATTCTATTCAATAGTTCAAAATCAATTTTATCTAACATTATAGCAAACTGATACATAATTGCTAGAATAATTCCTAACTAAATATATTTTCAAAATTGCAGCAGAATGGAACCCATCCCTGAAAGCGAACCGACATGGAAAATCCAACACTCTCTCAATGATAATCGAGGCATTACTGAATGATATGCACATATTAATACATCAAATAATTTGATTTGTACGTAACATGAGGGGTCGCTAACATGGATGTGTTGCTCACTTCGTTCTTATTTATATTCGAGCTGCAAGCGCACCAAGTGCTGTCAACTCTTGGTTTGGACAAGTCATTTGTGAGGCACTACGGCTGAGCTGAACAACTCTAGCATCCCATTGCATCCTATGCTATTTGGATATTTAATGCCTCACAATCCCAAATAATAAAGGAACTGGGACCCCATTATAGTAGTTTCAGGCACACTGAAGTCATCTTCAAATCCCTCTCTTGTATTCAGGACCAAAATTTGATATTTACTATATTCTAACATACCCAACAAACAAACATCCCTATATTCCAATGCAGCTTTGTCATGCCATTAAACATTTAAAATAAAATAAATAAATTCATAAGTAAAAGAAAAATACTAAAAAACTGCAATCACCGCATGACGGTAATATTAAATTTTATTTATTATTTTTATTTTAAAAAAAAAAGAATCTATCTAGCAGTCCCTCTTTACAATTTCCGTTAAATTAAATTATCTTTTAGTCTGTCAGTATTGCCGTTAACTCTCCGTCAAAACATGACGCCGTTGCTTCCTTCCCACATGCTCTATAACCATTAACCGCGAACCTTAACAACAACAGACCAGAACAGACCAAGCTCTGTTTATTTTCCTTTCTTTTTTCTAGGACAGAAAAACCAAAACAGTAGAGCAAAATGAAGCCCTTTTGCAGATTCTTGATTCTTCTATCGCTGTTATCTCTGGTGGAATGTTCATGCAACAGTGAAGAGCGGGACTTGGTGTCAAAGGCTTTCAAATCAGTCTCGGGCTTCAACGCTTCCTCCTGGTTCCGAAGCAACTGTTCACAAACTCACATCACCAGAATAGAGTTTCCATCTCAAAACCTGAGCGGCACAATCTCATGGAACTATCTGAGGAACATATCCAACTTGCAGGTTCTCGATCTCTCTGGGAACTCCCTACAAGGCCACGTGCCAAGCTGGGTTTGGTCAATTTCAACCCTATTGGAAATGAACCTCTCGAGAAACAGGCTCGGAGGGAGCATCAAAACAGAAAACACCTCGTTTTCCTTTTCATTTTCATCCATTCAAACGCTAAACCTCTCCCACAACAGGTTCACCAATTCAATCCAACTTTCTGGCTTCCAAAACCTTAAAATCCTCGACCTATCCCACAACCACCTGGTAACACTCCCCTCCGGGTTCCAAAACCTCACTAAGCTACAACACCTCGACCTCTCAAGCTGCAATGTGGAAAGCAACATAAAACCCGTTTCCTCTCTACACTCACTTCACTACTTGGACTTATCAAACAACACCTTCACCGGTGATTTCCCTTCTGATTTCCCTCCACTCGACACCCTTGAATTTCTCAACATCTCACTCAACAACTTCACCTCATCAATTAGTCTAAACAAGTTCAAGAGATTCGGTAAATCGGCATTCGTCCACGCTGGCAACAACTTCACCTACGACAACACCACGTCCAAAACGCCCAACAACAGTAAAAATTCAACACAGACCATCCACAAGAAGCGAAAACCCAAAACGGTGATTCTTGCAGCGTCTTCTGCGTCAGCAGCGCTTGTCCTAATTCTGTTGTCCATTTGGGTACTCCGCATTATTCAAAAGAGGAAGCAGCAACGCGCCAAGAGGAACAAATGGGCGATTTCCATGCCGGTTCCACATGGGATGAACGTGATCGCGAGCAAGGTGGAGAAATCAGGGCCGTTCGCGTTCGAGACGGAGTCTGGGTCAACGTGGGTGGCTGACCTGAAGGAACCGTCTTCCGCGCCGGTGGTCATGTTCGAGAAGCCCTTGATGAATCTTAGCTTCAAGGACCTCATTGTTGCCACGTCACACTTCGGGAAGGACTCGCTGCTCGCGGAGGGAAGGTGTGGGCCCGTCTACAGAGCCGTGCTGCCTGGGGACCTCCACGTGGCAATCAAGGTCCTCGAACACGCCAGAGGCGTTGATCCTGATGACTTGGTTGCCACGTTCATTGACCTCTCCAGGCTCAAGCACCCCAACTTGTTGCCCCTCTCCGGTTATTGCATTGCAGGTAAGCGTGCCGTACCCACGCTGTTTCAAAATATTTTGATTTTCGTGGCTCTGCTCGCATTAATGGCTTTCACGGGTTTTCATTTTCTAATGTCTTTGTCTGTTCCAATGTTCCATAACATGTTTTCTTTTCTCGCCTACAAATATAAAAATCTATCTAAACTGGTTATGATTGCTCCTGGTAATTCGTGCACGATGTACTTTCCGCAGGCTTAATTTTTGAATGGCCACAATTGGCAAAAACGTAATGATCTTAAATAGTTACATAAACTTTCTTGTTTTTAATGTAAAATATATTGTGCAGTATTTCTTAATTAGGCTGCGTTGTCACTTTGAACTTGAATTTTATGTTTGAATCCATGTATCAGAAGAAACGGCACTACATTGATTTACATCATCATTTTATTTACAATAAAATTTTTTGACAGTATTTACAATAATATTTAAATATATAAAATATTAACATTTCTAAGTTTAATAATAATAAAAGAGGGTGCAAGTAAGACTGTTATGATTATTATTATTATTATTATTTAAAAAAAAATTCAAAAATTTTCAGGTAAGGAGAAACTGGTACTGTACGAGTACATGGCAAATGGCGACCTGGGAAGGTGGCTACACGAGCTTCCAACTGGGGATACCAACGTGGAGGACTGGACAGGCGACACGTGGGAGATTCAAAACGGAGTGGTGGACGGATCCCCAGAAAAGATGGGGTGGCTGACACGACACCGTATCGCGGTGGGAATAGCGCGTGGCCTCGCGTATCTGCACCACGCCGGTTCGAAACCCGTGGTGCACGGCCACCTCGTCACCTCAAACATTTTACTCGCCGACGATTTCGAGCCCCGGATATCCGATTTCGGGTTGCGGTCCGACCCGAACCCGAACGGAGGCCCGGAGGCTGACGTATATTGCTTCGGGGCGGCGCTGATGGAGCTGCTGACGGGGAAGGAGAGCACGGCGGAGATGGTGGCGGCGGCAAGGAAGGCGGTGAGGGAGGGGCACGGCGTTAGGGTGCTGGACGAGAGGATGCGACTCGGTGGTGACTCGGTGGCGAGTGAGATGGTGGAGACTCTCCGAGTGGCTTTTTTGTGTACGGCGGAGTCGCCTTCGAAGAGGCCCACCATGCAGCAGGTTTTGGGTTTGCTCAAAGACATTCGTCCTCATCAGCAACAACTCGTCCCGAGTTGACTCGTCAAACACTTTTATTTTATTGTTGTTGTCATTATGCTGTATAGAGTCATTTTTGGGGGAAAAGAAAAAGTGGAAAAGGACAAAAAGATGGGCATGATGAAGGGGAAGGCGAGAGAGTAGTAGTTTACTCTTTTTTTGGGGACGGGCAAAGGGGCAGAGAATCCCACTCGGGAGTTTCCATAATTTATTCTTTTTCTTCTTTTTTTTAATGGGCTCCCTTCACCTTTAAAATATATATTTTTTACTTTTTTATTTTGTTTTACCTCTTTCAGTTTGTTTCTTTTCTTTTTGCTTTATTCTCTTGTTGATTTATTTATCTTTAGCTAATTAAGAATATCCCTTTAGTTCACAGAATAAATTAAAGGAACGATGGTTGGTTAAGGAGGCACACGCACCTAGCGAGCATAGTGCATGTCCATTCGCAGATTACGTGTTTTCTTTGTTGTCTTGAACTCTTGACGGGACCATGGACGTAAACATTTGTAGAAATTTTATGAGATGCGTTCATTCTTGATTTGTCAATATGGTGGGCTGATTTGTCGAGGTGGGGGAAAGAATGTGGTGGTGATTGTTGCAGTGTGACCTAGTTGTTTAGTATAAACGACAGGCTAAGTTTTGATTTTCCATGGAAAAGTATGAGAGAACAGTCTTTCTGACGTATATTAATTAGAATATTTCGTCCCCATGAACGTAGAAAATTCTATGTAAGGCGGCTTTTATACCCCTAGCTCAATCACAAATGATGATTCTACTCATAAGTGGATTAATATATCCATGTTTCATACACACAAAAGTTTACTCTCTTCGTTATATATATATATATACTAATTGAGAAATTTAGTTAAAGTATCATTTAATTATCTTATTTGATAATAAATATTTTTTTCTAAATTAATCTTAATTAAAATTGGATATTAAAAATAAAATAGGATAATTGAAACTAAAATCTCTAATAAATGAAAAATATTTTATAAATAATTTTATTAAATAAAGTAAAGTTCATTCATATTAACTTATGTGTGAAACCAACATGCAAGACATTTTGCTTTGCTTATACTTGAGATGGGAGAGAGTACCTTCCCTTGTTGTATTACTATATATACGACTTTTGATCATATTTAAAAGATATTATTTATTAATTTTAGTAATATTTTAATAAATGTTATATTTAAATTATATCATAAAATGTCATTATTAATATTTTATATTAATTAAATATTACTAAGAATATATATAAATGTTACTAATAAAAATTGATAATATTTTTATAAATATAATTAATAAAATATTACTAAAAATAATATATGTAATAGTAATCATTATTTTTTTATAAAAATTCTGTTTTTTATATATAATTTAATTTACATTATTTGCATAGTTATTTTAAAATCTTTACTATAAAACTTATAATTATTAAATGTACAAAAAATCTTGTGTGTATACAAATAGTAAGAGAAGAAGAGATGAAGCTATTTTAAAAATAATTCCGGATACATTTATATATATTGATAATTCTTTATACATAATAATTATAAACTTAATTATATTTTTAGTTCTTTATGATGGGAAAAAAAGCAATAAGGCATTAGAAAAACCAATAATGCATTATTAATGTGATGATAATGTAACAGATATAAATTCCCTTAACTTGCAAGAATCTATAAGGAATAACCACAAATAAAAATGATAATAACAACAAGAAGAATCTCACAAGAGACATCACGATTTTTATCGTGAAAATTAATCTACTATAATCAAATAAAGATACAAAAGTGTTCAATCAAGAGCACAATTCGTGTATACAACCAGTCAACACAAGCAAACAAGCAAGCAAAGTTTGCAAATGAAGAACAAGAAATAAGGAACAAGAAAGTAAAGAACTCACAAAATTGCGCTACTGTGCAAGCATGATTTCTCACACCATAGACCTCTAAATCAAGATCCGAACGATCAAGATGTAGAATTATGTGTGTTGAACCTCCTATCAAATTTTCAGCCTAACCCAACGGTTAACAAGGTTGATATCGCGAGTTTGATGTGACTATTTTGTGTAGAGATGAAAACATAACACTTTCTTTCTTTCTCTCTTCTCTCTTTTGGCTATGAAAATCCACACTCTCTCTGTGTCTCTTCTCAATCTGGCCCCTTCTCCTCGTATAAGAGAGACCTAGTGGGCTTGAGAATATTAAACTTTTGTCCACATAGTTGGAAGCCCAAAAGTAACACATATCTCCCCATCACAACTATGTGGAGGTGATCACCAATCCAGCAATCCTACAACAAGCTTCAAACTTTCCTCTTGGAATCGCCTTGGTCATCATGTCAGTACCATTATCATCAGTATGAACTTTAGTTAACTCTAATAACTTAGCCTCCAAAGCATCACATATCTAATGATACCTCACATCAATATGCTTGAACCTAATGAAAAGTTGAATTCTTACCAAGATGAATTGCACTCTAACTATTACAAATAAACAATGTTTATCCTAAACAAAACCAAGGTCCTACAAGAATTTCTTCACCCAAAGCAACTCCTTGTATACTTTTGTAATGGAAATTGACTCTACCTCGGTAATGATAAAACAACACACTTCTGTAATTCAGATTGCTAAGCCACAACTCCCCCTATAAAACTGAATCAAATAGCCAGAACTGGACTTTCTGGAATCAATGTCTCCAACCATATATGATTCTGAGTATCCCACCAAAGTAGGCTTATCACCTCCAAAACAAAGTTTCAAATCGCTAATACCATGAAGATACCTCAAGATCCATTTCAGAGCATTCCAATGCTCTCTAGTTGGATTAGACATAAATCTACTAATAGTACCAACAACATGTGCAATATCTGGTATTGTACACACTATTGCATACATCAAACTATCCACTACATATGCATAAGGAACTCTACTCATATTCCCAAGTTCATTTGAAGGACTATGTCTCAAACTCAATTTAAAATGAGTAGCAAGAGGAGTGCTCACTGACTTTTGCCTCTCTTCACTCTCCATGGCCTCTTGGTAACATTCAGGTTCTTCTCCATCTATCAAGTTCACATACTCATCATAAGTATATCTTGTAGACTATTGTCTCTCCCTATTAGACCTCTTGAGTTGAATTGGAGGTGGTTCAAGAGCATCACCCGGATTCTCATCTTGTGACATCTTTTGTTCCTCTTTAACATCATCATCAAAAGGAATATTAAAACAATCTCCAAGTTGCTGATCACTAACATAATTATGTTGCTCACCATTCTTATCAATGTCTTCAATGGTTTGGTCTTCCATGAATTGCACATCACAACTTTTGACAAGTTTCTTCTCAACATGATTATACAACTTCTAACCATACTCATCGTAACCATACCCAATGAAGATACACTGCCTAGTCTTCATATCCAACTTGGATCATTCATCCTTGGGAACATGCATAAAAGCGTTACAACCGAAGACTCACAAATGATCATACTTGATATCTTTATCAAACGAAATCTTGTCTAGCACCTTAATATTCAAAGCAACTATAGGACTAAGATTAATAACATGCACTATTGTATAAAGTGTCTCACCCCAGAAATGTTTGAGTAACCTTGGTTTAGAAAGCATATACCTAACTCTCTCAATCAATATCATGTTCATCCTCTCTACTAAGTCATTCAATTCAAGAGTTTTAGGAGGAGTCTTTTCATGTCTGATACCTTGCTGCTTGTAGCGTCTGCAATACTCACAATTACTATCAGAACGAATACATGTCACCTTATTGTCTGATTGTCTCTCAACCAAAGCCTGAAATTGTTTGAACTTCTCCAACACTTGGTCCTTTGTCTTCAAAGCATAGACCTAAAGCTTCCTAGAATAATCATCAATAAAGGTAACAAAATAAAGTACATCACTAAATGGTTTTACCTTCAATGGGTCACAAACATCAAAATGCACCAATTCTAGCAACTCTCACTTCCATGAGAGAGGATGCTTCTTTAAAGATACTCTAGTTTGCTTACCAGCCATGCAATTAGAACACTTCTCCAACTCTGCATTCTTAAATCCTTGAAGCATATCCTTTTTGGCTAAACATTTAAGTCTCTTTCATTCATATGACTAAGCCTTCGGTGCCACAAAAATGTCTCCATATTCATGACATTCACATTATCTTAGAAACTAAAGCTTTTGTCCAATACAATTTAGAATTTTTCTCCCTTCTGGCCATAACCAAGTTACCTTTGGTAAGTTTCCATTTTACATAACCAAAGTGATTATCATAACCACCATCATCAAGCATATGCACATTTATCAAGTTAAAGCGAATATCTGGAGCATGTTTGACTCCTCTAGGCCACAACTGCATTCCCATGTTGGTTTGCAAGCAAACATCACCAACATCGATTACCTTGGTCACACCATCATTACCCATCTTTAACACTCCAAAATCACCTGAGATGTAAGATGTAAAGAACTCCTTACTTGGTATAACATGCAATGTAACACCACTATCAATAATTCATATGCTATCATCGGATACAAGATTAACTGACTCAAAGTCTCGAAGAATGACAAGATCATCACTGTAGCAGGTAGTGACACAATCATTATCATCATGATCCTTCTCTTTTAACTTTACCTTTTTTGTCTTTATTCTCCTTTTTCCACAAGAAACAATACTTCTATATATGCCTTGTTTTATGAAGGTAGTGACACTCCACATTCTTGTATATGTTCTTGAACTTACTTATGCTCTTTTCTCTTCCCTTTTCTAACTTCTCCCACTATTTTCAATGATAAGTACCTTAGACTGAAATGAAGAACCTTGTGTCTTTCTTCTTATCTCCTCATTAAGGACATTACCTTTTACCATTTGTAAAAAGACAACACCATTAGGGACTGGATTTGTGATAAAGACCTTAAAAGTCTCCCAAGAATCAAGTAGAGAATTCAAGAATAGTAATCCCAAAATCTTATCTTCAAACTTGATGCACATTCCTGACATCTGATCAAGAATCCCTTGAAACTCATTCAAGTGATGTGAAAGGGAAGTGTCTTCCTTGAACTTCAAACTCACAATAGAATTCAACAAAAATAATTTGTTGTTCTCACACTTTAAGACATACAGAGATATTCAATCTTCTCCCACAAAGTCATGGCATGTATCTCACTGTCAATGTGATTATAAACATTATCATCCACAAAAGACGGAAAAAAAACCACATGTTGATGCTCAAAAGTCTCATTCTTCATCGAACATGGATTCTGACTTTTAAGTAGCAAAAACAAGAAGATGCATTTTCTTCACAAATAATAAATATTTCATCTTCCCTTTCCACAAGTGATAATTAGTACCATTCAAATTCACCATTCTATTTGTATTACCCTCTATTATTTTGCCAAGTAGAACACCCTTCAAACCAAAGAGCTTTGATACAACTGTGATGGAAAAAAGCAATAAGACACTAAAAAAACTAATAGTGCACCACCAATGTAGTGACAACGTAACAAATATAAATTCTTCTAACTTGCAAGAATCTATAAGGAGTAACCACAAATAAAAATGATAGCAACAACAAGAAGAATCTTACAAGAGACACCATGATTTTTAATGTGGAAAACCCCTTCAACGTGAGAGGTAAAAACCATGGGTCGTCCAGACAAAAAAAATTAATCCACTATAATCAAATAAGGATACAAGAGTGTTCAATCAAGAGCACAATTCGTACATACAACC
Source organism: Mucuna pruriens (assembly GCA_025330945.1). Taxonomy (NCBI): domain Eukaryota; kingdom Viridiplantae; phylum Streptophyta; class Magnoliopsida; order Fabales; family Fabaceae; genus Mucuna; species Mucuna pruriens. The sequence continues at coordinate 9,191,530 of JAENHJ010000424.1, read as the reverse complement.
AACCAACATAAGCAAGCAAGCAAAGCTTACAAATGAAGAACAAGAAATAAGGAACAAGAAAGTAAAGAACTCACAAAACCGCGCTACTATGCGAGCATGATTTCTCTCACCACATACCTCTAAATCAAGATCCAAATGGTCAATATGTATAACTAAATGTATTGAACCTACTGTCAAATTTCCAGTCTGATCCAACGATTAACAAAATAGATATCGTGATTTTTACGTGACTATTCTGTGTAGAGATGAAATCTGAACATTTTTTTCTCTTTCTCTCCCTCTCTCTCTTCTCTCTTTTGATTGTGAAAATCCACACGCTCTTTGTGTCTCTCCTCAATCTGACTCCTTCTCATGTTATAAGAGAGATCTAGTGGACTTAAGGATATTTAACTTTTTTCCACATAGTTAAGAGTGAGAAGTAGTCAAAGACTTTAGGTATTGTAATGATAGAATTTTAATGCTTCATATTCAAACTATTGTAATTAGGTTCTTAAAATTTTATCTCATTTATGATTAGATCCCTCCATCCTAACTTAATCTAATATTTAACTCATTAATTTACTCATAATAGAAAGATATTTTTTTATTATACATTGATATCATAAATTTGATTTGCATGATCATTGATCAACGTCAAACTACTCAATGCTTGATTAATAAAATTTAGGCTTAATTATTTATTAAGTATGCGGATGTGTAATCTTGATTATTCTAGTTTTAATTGTGTCAATTGAGACACTCATGCTTTTTCTACTTAAAATTGTACCCTCTCAATCTTGATTTTATTCAATATTTAATAGAATTAGTAGACATTACAAACTGAGAATAAGATGATAGTACAAAATTACAATATATTAATTTGAAAAACATAAACTATTTGAACTACAATTATCTAAAAGGTGCTCCAATTGTATTGATTTAATTTAATTATCGAGTTGACAATGCTTGTAGGTAAATTTATTTTTTTTATGAATTGAACATTTATATTTATGTAATTTTATAGTTAACATTTATTTATATTTTTAAAAAGTATATTATACATTAAATGAAATTTAAAGATATATATATATATAGGCTACTCAATAAGAGTTTTTAATGTAATGGTTGAATTAATAAAATTTATTATATGCACAGAATTATAAAAAAAATTATAAATAATTATTCATAGAAACTAATTTGATCTCTTTACGTACGGGTGTGCTTTTGTATGCATGTCTTCTTTATATATTAGCATAATTACTATGTTTTAAGGAATTCAACACTTAATGTTATCTATTAACCAACCCACCCCTAAGTAATTTGGTTAGACTTTAATGTGACTTTTTAAGAGCAAAAGTCTCCCTAATGTCCCTAATTCTAACCCAATTAATGTTAGGTGATCAAGGATGGATTTAAGTTAACATTCTGGTCAACTAGCTCAACCTGCACGTTATATATGTTTTTAATTACTTTAATAAATTAATATGCTAATTTCATACTTTAATCATTTTTTCAATTTAAGCAGACTTCACTTAAGTTTTCTAATAAACTTTTCTTTCATTTCTTCCTTATTCACCTCTCCCTTTCTCGCTCTCTTCTTCTCCAACATCACTAGTCTCACAGTGATTTTTTATTGCCTCGTCTATTACATGCATTACCCTTGTTGCTTGGTGATAATGCTTTGTTCTTATATTGACTTCAATTGATTAACCAATCTTAAAAAAATGTTTTGAAATTTAAGTAAAATAATTACTAATATTTATTTTGGTCATTATTCTATTTATTAAATGTCTATTCGAGCCAGTTGATCTTCCAATCTCATCTTACTTAGATTCAGTCTTAATTAGACCCTTATATCATCATATTTATTCAATTATGGATAGAAAAGGTTGGCCTATTAATAAATCGTCATAACACATTCCATGAACTCGATCTCTTAAGATTCACACGCATTTATCAACCCATTATAAGTTTGATCTTGAAATTTATGTAAATGAAAAATAAAACATTTGAGATGGGTTCTACTTTAATATTTAACCATAACTCTAGAGTTAGACTTTCATCTACCAGGTGAGGAGGATACTCTAAAAAATCAATATACTTGTATTTTTCCTTTTTCATCGATCGTACGACATCAACCACCTTCTTTTGGGATATCTCTAAATTAAAGTTTTGTTTATTTAAGATTGATGAAAATAAAGAAAGGAAAATAAGAGAAGAGATGGTAAAAAGGAAATATATTTTTTTCACCATTTAATTGAGGAGAAATGAAAGCTGGAGAGAAAAGAAAATCCATATAGACCTACAAAAAATTCTTCCTCTTTAGGTGAAGAGAAATGGAAGAGAGAATAAATTTTGCTAAAATAACAATTCTATCCATCCATCTATTTATTATTATATATATTTTAAGGATATAAAACTCATTTAAAATAATTTAATTTTTTATTTTTATTCTTTCAACCAATTAAAAGAAAGGTTAATAATTATTATTTTTTCTTTCTTTTCTTTACATCGATCCTCTCTTCTGTCTTTTTTTTTTCCTCAACTTTCTCCCATTTATTTTTCTAGAAATCAAACAAACCATAAAAGGAATTAATGAAGTCGACATGCATGTTTGGAAAGGTACAACGTGCTTCATATATGAAAACAAACTAGTTACAGTATACTCATGGGACGTGACTTTGTTTCGTACTCTTGTGTTTTTTACTTTTCTTCTTTTTAGCTTTGTTGTCTTTTTATTTTCCTTTCCCTTGCCAAGTGACAAAGTGATATTCAAGAATTTGCATTGGTGTTTAGGCCAACAATGTACAGAAGAGAAACAATTTCCCTCCCTTGCTATTATTTAGTCTTTTTTTTTTTTTACATATCTTAAAATAATTTTCCTCAAATGTTGAAGACTAGATGCAAGCAGAACTCTTGTTAGAGCTAGCCTTTTTGAAAAAATACAATTGAACAATAAATTATACGTACTCTTTTTTTATAAAAAAGAGAGAGAGAGTATAATATATTTTTGTTCACGAACAATTCGATTACAATTGTTTTAAAGAAACATATTTAAATTTAATCACAACAACAAGATTCCAGCTTTTGAAAAGATAATACCATTGTCTGAGTTTTTTTAACGAGAGACACACCATTCGCTGACACATTAAAGTGAACTTCAGTTTTAGATTTCTTTTTCCTTTTGCTTTATACATATATGTTTCCAAATAGTTACACAATCTGACTCATTCTGAAAAATTTTCATTACCTTCATGAATCATAAGACAGAGTTGTTGCTTTTATATAAGCTTATCTCAAATTGCTAACTCGGTGACTGGTTCCGAATAAAGTAGTTGCACAAAGATAAGATTTGCTTGGTCATATCATCCTTTTAAGTGCGAGTTCAATCACCTGTTTCTTTAAGTTGGAAGTGGATACTGCTACATTGTTAAATTCGATGGCTCTCTGAGCAAAAAAGGTTTTACGCACTAACACAAATTAATCTGAATTCTATAAATTGGAAGACATACGTAGCAGAACTATAACCATCAACTATGTTACTTTTTTTCACATTAAATTTTGAGCCACTGAACTTGCCTAATGACTCAGGACTTATTGCACGATCTCAATGAATTGAGACTTGCCAACTTTCGCATTCAAGAAATTTCATATTATTACTTAGTTGAGATTCACTATTTTTTAATGCTTCTATCAACGCACGATATTATTGGTAAATTCTGCATTTTAGTGGGCAAGGTGGAAATTTTATTACATGATCTTCGAAACAGCTATTGCACGTTTGACTTTTGACATAGCGAACTTCTACATTTTCCTTCTATATCTTCTTTGTTATCCAAGTCAAGGATGTTTTTTATCAGGATACAAGAAGCAAATTAAAATATATGTAAGCAATTTGAGTGCAGATTTTGTTGTATTCCAATAATAGTAAAGATAGAACATGATTGTCAAGGAATATATATAATTAGCTTGCATGATCATGTTTTATTTTTGGGGGGCGATAATGGCATTAAGTTAAACTCTTTAATTGTAATTGAATCAGAAACATTCAAATATATTGGAGCATAAGGAGTGAGTTGGTTTTGGAAAAAGGTTTTCTCTGTTTTCATTTTTTATTTTCTTTTTCTAAAAATTGTGTAGAAAATATTGAGAATAAAACAAAAAAAATACACTAACACAATGTTTTTTACACTGTCATTCTACGTCAATATCTTGAAAATTGATGTAGTGTATATAATGATATTGTTGTAATATTGAGATGACATTAATTTAATATCTTGATAAAAAAAATTATTTAAAAAATACTTTTTATATTCATTGTACGAAAATTCATATAAAAATATTTTTTTTCAACATATTGGTTCTTTAGTATCCAATCTAAAACGTGATGTCTTTTTATTTTTATTTTCTAAAATTTTAGACTTAACTTTCAAGATTTTTTTAACCTAATCTAAAATGTTGACGCGTTTTCTAATTTTCTTAATTTTAAACTTAACTTTCTCCCTTAGTTATGAGCTAGAAACTAATCTAGAAATTTTTAAATTGAATTCTCGTAACTCGAGATAGAAAATCTTATTAAATCTCAATTTTCTCCTTTTAAAACTCTTTCACATTTAAACAATACAATATTTTCAACTCATGCTTTTGCTCTATTCATAGTCACATCTTCCATTCTTGCTATTCCAACCTTTTTGTCATTGTTTCCCTTTTGTGTTCATCATCAATTCACTTTTTCTCTCGTTACTATTTTTAAACAAGTGTATTCTCGTTTTCTATTATGTTATTCTTTGTTTTAGTATACATTATGTTGTTAGTTTATTATCTAGCTTTTGTTTATTCTCTTGTACTCTATTATTTAATGCTATTCGTCTTTGTTGTGTGTTATGTGTGAAAGATATCTATTGTCTATGTTATTTTCAAATATTACTTTATTTTTTCTTAAAAAATATATTCAAGAGTCAAAGACAGATAAAACAACCATTAAACACAAAACAGAACCTTTATTCACAAAAACTTCTATAACTGACGCTATCTTATTGAAATAACAACCATTACAATTAATCACCGACAACAAACCACCACTAATTTTTCTATTTCTTATAATGATCTAGTGGCCATTAATTTTATTTTTTACCTAATTTACTTTATATATTCATTAATTAACCATGAATAGCCACCATTTTGTATCAATTAATTAATTAATTAATCATATATATATATATATATATATAGTGTAAATAAATAGTATAACAAGTAATCACGTTTGTCTCCCTATTTATTTTTATATACATAATATGTTTGTGATATCTAGCTAGGTTATAATGGAAGACGCGAACAATAGAAAATCGAATACAAATAGTACATGTAATGTGTTTAATGGGAAACGTTACTTGTACACTACGTCGGCCTCATACAATTGAAGATAAACTATAGATGAAAAAATGGAAGGGGTTGAAAGACAACAAGTTTTATTCGTAAGAGATTTATTTGGATCCATATACTTCGATCATTCTCCAAGTTGATCCATTAAGATAGTGTGTTGATTTGAATTGTGATTTCGTTCCCATATTCACGACTGGGCCTGTTACGATCGTTTTAGTTGGGCCACATTCGTAATATTCTCAACAGCCAATAATGTTGGGCTTATTGTAGGAAAAGTCATATTTAATTTATATTTTGTTAGTTGAAAATCACATACCATACTTTTATTAGGGACGTAAATAAGTTAAGTTATTGACGAATTTTCAAACGTATTCATTAAATGTCTATTCAAAATTACTTGTTTAGTTAAATATATAAGTTTAAGTTTATAATCAAGTGTAAACCTGTAAATTTGTGAAATTTGAAATTAATTTTTAATTTTAAAATAAACTCACATTCAAAATTCTTTATCTTATTAAAATTAGTTTAAGGGTATTTGTGTAAGAATGATGATGGAGATGGTAATAACAACAATTATGGATGTTGTGGTATAACGATAGTGACAATAATAATTGTGATGGTAGTAGTGATAATGATGGTAGCAACAATAATGGTGTAGTGGCGGCAATAATAATAGTAACAATAAGAATAATAATTATTAAATTAGTAAAAAAAATTCACTGAAAATCATATTCACAATTTTTATTTTAAAAATAAATATAAAATTATTTTAAATTTAAATTAAAAATCATTTCAACCTCATATTGATCAAACATATTTTTTTTAAAAAATTATATTTAAAAACCAAAAAAACAAAAACTCACCGCAAGTTCAAACAAGCACCTATGACTGTGTTGAATTTAATCAAATCTCCTTAAATGTGTTTAAATTAGATTTAACGATGATACGACAAGAATTGGGCCTAGGTCCGGTCCATAACAACATCACTGTTATATAATTATATTCACTAATCATGAAATTAAAATATAGACTAATATCCTTAAAAGTAAAAATTATAAAAAATAAATATAAATAAGTAAAATATATAGGAACACATGCCATAATTATAAAAGTAAAATTCCAATAACTAAAAATATAAGGTTGAATATTAAAAAAAGACTACAGCAACTAAATAGATTGAAACAAGAGTAATTGTTTATAATTATAATATAATTAAATGGAAAGAAAAGATTGTCGTATATGCTTACTTGATTAGTACTAGCATATTCAATTCATGGATGACATTCTGGTCAGCATTCACATGCAACTCCATGAAATAGTCACCCCCTTGCTTTGTTTCTTTGTTTAGGCCCATCAAAAAGAGAAAAAGCGAAAGTACAACATGTAATCTTATGATTTTGTTTTTGCGCAAAGCTAGCTAGCACTAGAGTCCCCCACCTTAAATGACTGGATGATTCTTCGTTGTCGATTGGGATATACGTAGGAATTGTGCCTTTAGAGATAACTTGGGAGTATCATTTTGCTTTTTTGTATCTTTTGGACCCATACAGAAGAAGCCTTACTATACTTTTTTCAGATCACTTTTCATTGTCTGACATGGAGACGCATTATAGTTACGAGGACATACTGCTTATCTTCCTAATCTTCCTTCTTCAATCAATTTTCTTTCTCTAGCTTTCTTTAAAATGCACATAATTAAGTTGTACCTAGAATTAATTAAGTTGCAGGAGATAAATTATATATAAGTGCAAACTTAAATTTCAATAATGTATTTTACTCCTTAATTTCTTATTTCTTTCTCTCTCCTTCTCAATGTGTGTGTATATAAGGCTTCTGCCGGGGCAAGAAAATCTTGAAATTTGATAACAATTTTAAAAACTAGTTTAATATCTTCTATTTATATATTTTATTTTAATTATATTAGTTCTCTATTATTTTCAATGCATTTCATGAAGATATTTCATTCTCTCAATCTTTCTCTGCAACGTGGAATATTAATGACTGAATAGCCTTGCCACGGAAGAATGAGATATCACTCATTCTTCATATTACAAGTCGGACATTCATTATTTGTCTTTTAAACTGGAGAATATATCGGTAAACTCGCAAAAAATTGATTACTCAATAGCCTTCTGAGAGACCGTGGGTCCATTGTATAACATTTATTCATGACACAGTTCTATCATTCTATAAAGAAGTTTCTATGATATTTGTATATTACTATTTTAATAATACTACTGGATTCTTCTTTAACACTGTTATTTTTTTTCATTGTTTTTGCTGTTTTTATTTTGAGGTCTTGTTTATGTTTTTGGCCCGTGAAAAAGTATAGTATTTAATTTTCACAAACTGTGTAGTGCTACAAGACTGAAAGATGCTTCATCTTTTGTGGGATAACAAGTTATACTCCTGGAGAAACATTTTCACAAGAAAATTTATGTCATTTTACTTTTCTGTAACCAATTTCCATTTATGAAACTTAAATCTTGTAATAATTTCTTCTCTATTTCATTGTAAACAAACAAAAGGAAAGATATATATCTCTACCTTCCTTCCCTCTCCTTGTTTCTATCTTTTCTAATTCCTTCAAACAAAAAGAGTGTAAATGTATATAGACTTACAAGAAATTGTTGAATGATCCAAGAAGATCATCACGTGTATTAGTATATATATGATCCTGAACAATTTCAATGCAATAGTAGTCAAACTTTTTAATTTGTAAAAAAAATTAATAAAACTTAATTACGTGTTATACGAAAATTAATTGAAATAGAAATTATAGACATATAAAATCGTTCCAGAGGCTGCATAATAATTTATGACCTACTCAGACTTACTCTCAAGAGTATAGACATTTCTTTCATACGACTTATCGTAAAATAGAGGAAGATGGATTCTACATACACCCTCTTGGTGCATGGAACAACTTACTCAGACTGCATATTGTAGGTGTCACATTTTTTCTGCTATTATAATAGGATTCATACCTACATTGGTTGTCGTAAGAAATAATTACTTGTATTTTTTAAGGAAAATTATATAAAATTTCGAATTTTAATTTTGAGTATAAAAAAAAATTGTGCTAGGAATAAATTGAACTATCGATACTTTGTACTTTTCTACGAGTACACAAAAAAAATTATAATATGATTCATCCCTTAGAGTTCGGATTAAAAACCAAATCTCACATGGCAACGCACGTCTCTCTGATGACTTATCTACTCGTTTTCGATCATTTGGTGGCCCAAAATTCTTTATATTTTCATATACAACTTCATACCTCAATTTAGATTAATTCAAGTCCTTATTTTCTGTGAAGCAGGTCATTATACCATTGTGAAGGATTTCAATGCTTCCCGTGTAGCTGAAGAGGATGCTGATTACAGAAAGATTATTCTCATATGGAGTATTGGCACTGCATAAACGTTGAACAAGGAATCTCCGCTTCTATTTTCATGGAGTATCGGTAATGTATAAATCAAACTGAATTTCAGTTAATTAACATAGAACTATTGTAAAACTAGTCTCTTAGATGTTGGTAAAATTAATTTTGAAGTAATTAATTTTACATGAATGTGAGCAATGCATAAATTAAATTAATCTGAATGACATATTTGCAAATAAGGCTATATTTAAATGTTAGTGCGCTCGAGTAGGAAAATGAGTCATTCTGTCCTGGTCAAAAATTTGGGTTGGAATAAGTTGATCCATCTTAGTTCAGTAGGATGAAGGTTAAAGTTTATCATACTTACGGTTGAGCTAACAAGTTTGCAAATTAACCCACAACATTACTAAAAACAAAAATAAACTAGTTTCTCACTTTACCTATTAACTTCAATTTGGAGAAGACTTAAAATAATAATAATAATCTAGTCTAAATTTTAATATAAATTTTTTTATTATAAAATTTAATTCTATAAAATAAACTAGTAATAATAAAAATTAATAAATGTATATTTTGAAATATACTAAAAATTTAAATAAATTAATTAATATCAATAATACTAACTAAAAATCATGCATCAATATAATATAAATAAAAATATTAGTAATAATACATTTAAAAACAAATAGCCCAACGGACTGCTCTAGAGTGACTCGAATTGGCAAATTGGATGGATTGATGAGATGAACCATTTAGTCCATCCCAATTTTATTTTTTTAGACAAAGCATGTTGTTGACCAATAAATATAATAATAAGTATTAGTCAAAGTTAATATAAAGATAAAATGATTGAAGCTCAAATTTTAAATTTACTAATAAAAAGTTATTTGTTATTTATTTTTATGGAATTGCTGTTTAAACTTTTCTTTTTACTAATATACCTTCTTTTATATTTTTTATAATTTTTTTTCAAAAATGCACTTCTTCGATGCAACACTTTTTAGTTTTCGTTGAGATAAGTGATCTAGAAATTTTTAGGTATGAATTATGATTTTATTTTATGTATCATACATAATAACTATTTAATTTTTTATAAATTTAAAATTTAAATAATAAATAAATAACATTTTATATGAATTATATTATAATTAAAATTTATAATAAATAAACAATTTTTAATATATAATTTTATAATAATTTATTTTTGACTATTAATAAAAAAATTTAAAAATCATTAGAATTTAATTTAGATTTAAAGGTAAAAATAATAAATTAAAAGTGATAAATAATTAAAAATTTTAAATATTTATATATAAAGATAAAATAAAGATATTTTGAAATGGATGAGATAAACTAATTAAAAATATTTAATTGAGAAACTAAAAATAAATTTGTGGAACAATATTTATATTATAAACTAATTTATTTTACTATATTTTAAATTAAAAATAATTTATAATTGTATATATATTAAAAATAAAAAATAAAAAAGTTAGTGGAGGCCATTCCCTGCACAATCTCTAACATGTTGGAAGTCACCTCCTCATTCCTTATATTCGTGAAAAAGAATAAGCATTAGATTCAAATGCCACCCTTTATTTACTACCATCACAACCTGATAAAATAGCTACTACCTTGGAGTTTGCTGTTTCAGAAGCCAGATTCGTGTATTTATAGGCCAAAATAAAGTTTTACGGATATTTGATGAAAATGTATACAACCATCGATGATACAAATATTGAATTGCTACAGCACAATAAACTTTTTCTCATATCCAAATTGTGTTATAAAATTAAAATTCAATTAACCACTTTCTAATTCTTGAGAAATATTTGTCCCGTCAATAATATTTCAACAAAAACATATTCATCCAAACAATAAAAGAATGAGGGTAAAAGCAAAAACTAGACAAGGCAATTGTTAAGCAACGATCTAATAAATAATTTCTCTTATTAGATGGGGTGAAAGCATTGTCCTGATAAGAATGAGTAGATACGATTACACGAAAAAGAGTAGTAAAATGAGGTGTATAAGTAAAAAAGAAAGTACAAAGAGTAACTGCCTAATTTTTGCAAAATAAAAAGACTATATATATATATATTAAAAAAATTAACAGATAATTTTTTCATTTAAAAAAAAAGAAAGAAAAGTCTCTCAAAATTGATTTAAGAGCTTACTGAATATGGGATGGGTGGTCCTAGCAAAGCAGGGTGAGGATGGTAATACTAAATTGGGGAAGCATGAAAATTGAAAAAGAGGTGGCAGTGAAAGTGAAAAATAATGCATAGATAGGGCTCGAATATCAATGCTGGTTGTCTTGACATCGGAAATGAGAGACGTTGGAGATTGGTACTCTGTTCCTTCGCACGTTGCAACCAAGTTGGAATTGACCCTTCTTTACTGTATTTGACGCAAACTAACTACTCTAACTCTGCACTATTTTAAACCTTCCATATTAGAAAATGACCCAACAATTGAGACAACCAAATATAAAAGTATGGGGTTTCAAGTATTCACCACAATACTATATGTTTTATCGCTGTTTCTGGTTATAAAACCCTCACATTGTATTCAATTTGTTTACTAATAAAATACAACATTACTATCTTAATCCCCGCTAGTTCAAACATGCAGAAATTTAATAGTATTCAATTTGCATCACAGTCCGTTTTTACCTGCTCAATTAATTAAAAATTATAGTTCATATAATTTTTTAAATAATTATTATAAAAATAAAAACTAACATTTTCAATAATAATTTAAAACTAATATTATTTTTAAGCTTTACATTTACAAATCTTGTTTTTTCATAGGTTTCTTTTGTCATAAATAATATTGTTTAAGTCACAGTTACGTACTAAAACTAAATATTTCTCTCAACAAAAATTTAAATCTTAATTTATTATGTTGTGACATACTATGACACTAATATTACGTGCTAAACTTAATCTTTATTGGCAAATTTTGTTTAGAGTATGATAAAATTTAATTATTTTTTTAGTAAATAAAAAAATACAAAACAACAATAAAATTATTAATTAATCACACATAAATTGTCACAATGATAAAATTATTAATTTTTATAAAAATTATTTTAACAGACATATATAGGATAGTTTCTAGTTAGTTGAAAACATAATTTTTTTATATTAATAATATATCAAAATTAAACTAATATCCCAAATTACATCAATTCAATTTCTCCTATGTCCTAGGGTATGTTTGTATTTCAATTTTCTAAATACCCTATCGTATTACATTATTATAACACCAGATTCATAGAAATTATATGATCAAAATTCAAGTTTATAATTACCAACTGTTGAAAGGACTTTGAAAAAGTAACTGTTCGAGGAGTCCAAAATTCAAATTTATAATAAATTAGATTTTGAAAAATTAGTGCGTGTTTAGTTTAGTTAGTATTTCGTGTAAGACGTATGTTCAGGTTATTTAACCACGTCAAAATTTTAAAAAGAAGCAGAAGCAAGACTTGATAGCTTTAGGAAGAACGTGCGTCTAGTGTAACAACCAAATATGCAAATTAGTCTTACAATAATATGTTAGTTGAAATATCTCAAGACTAAAAAAAATAGTCAAACATCACCTGTATTTATTTTAAATTTTGCACAGAGCTATACCACAAATGATTTAGAAATAAAAATATGTTTAATCTTATTTTCTTTTCCACCCATAATTGTCGATTCCTCTTTTTTCACATATTCAATGCTTGTTTGTTTAAATGTTTCCTTATCATCATGCATACACTACGGTTGTATTTGAAAAAGCAAATTTATAAATAAACTTAGAACTCATTAGCTATATATTTTTTACTAAATAAAGTGATAAAACTAAGAGATACCCAATCATCGATACTATCAGACAAGGTATCAATGACATTTTACAATTATAAAAAAAAAAAAACACACGTAAAAGATTAATACATTTATAATGTCCTAGCTAATTTTTTTTTATCATTATGTTATTTGTGTAAATTATTTATTGACTTTGTTAAAGATTATTTTCTATTGATAAACATGATTGATATTTTTAATGAAATTTATCTTTTTAATCACATTTTTTCATTTAGAAAATTCAAACTCAAAACTTTATTCAAGATAAATGTTGATGGCTAATTTAAAACTTATAAGTTGCTAGCTAGAAATTAAAAAGCTATAAACTTAAATATTAAATGAAAAGCATTAGATAATTTTATTAGATAAAGTAATGGATAAACGTAAAATAATATAAATTATGTATTTGTTTTGCATACAGAAAATAAAAATATAAATAAGTATAATTTAAGATTTTTTTATAAAATTTAGTTTTATTAATTTTTTAATAAATAGATATTTTATTTTAAATTAAGTAAATGTATAGTGATTAAAATAAATAATATTATATGAAAAATAACCCAAAAATAGTAAAACAAGAATAATACTTAAAGTAATTTACTTTTGTTCCTTTATGCATATTTTTACTTTTGAATTGAAATAATTAATATTTTGACATTTTCTTATTTTTTTTATTAATAAGGTGTATTGAAATAGTAATAATATAAATAGAAGAAAAAAAAGCTACAAACTTATAAATTATAAGCTAATAAAAAAAAGTTTATTTACCAAATATTTTAAATTGATTAAACAAGTTTATAAGTTAGTTAAATAACATAGAAGCTAACTACTAACCTATCAAACACAATCCGAAAAAAATGAAAAACTGCAATTATTTTTGGACAAATCACAAACACATATATATGATGGAAGAAAAACTTCCACCTTTTTAATCAATTCTGGCATTGACAATGTCGAGTAGCTGAAATAAACATACTTTAATTTGTAAAACAGATTTGAATTTGTGGACATTCAATGTACAAGAGGCAACTAACCTTTGAAGTTCAGTATTAGTCATAAAAAAAAAAAACAAATAATAAAGAGGCTGGTTATCCACAACGCAACAAATTAATAACATGCTTAAATCATCACTTCCAAATGTAAACTCCTGTAATCTCGTGTAATCACATGAGTTGCTTTTGCATTTTTTTTTAATTTTGACTTAATTTCGTGCTATCGTGGTTAGGTAGATACAGAAACAAATATAATATAAATTTAAATTTTTATTAAAATAAATATTCACATTTAATATTTGTTTGTGTTCAGAACATGATTATGTATAAAAAAAAATACTTAAAGAAATTAAGAAAATAACACACATTTACCGGCAGTATAATTTTATGGACAAGTTTTACTCAAAACAAAACTGATTCATTGTTACTCTCAGACCAAATTGATTCGTTTGAGGTAAAAAAAATTAATTTTGAAAATAAATTTACAAGAGTTGCTATTAAATATGTGTTGATTTATTAAAAGTATATTAAATATAATTAAAAATTTGTACATTAAATATTAATTTCAATATATTAATTATTAAAAATATGTAGTTAAAACTTTCACCTTTATTCTAACCATATAGCAAACTCACCTTAACACTTATCATTAATATCTTGTTTGTGGCACTTTAGCACTTGTTACATCCAAAAAAAACATAGTTGTAAAGTTTAATGGGAACAGTGAGGCAACGGTAACATTTGAGTTCAGTTGTTTTGGAAGTTCCTTAAGGGGCATGATAGGAATATTAAAAAGTTAACGGAACCCTTCGATATATATAACGTAAATAAATCAAAAGCACACAGAGAAAGATAGCAACCGCTAACAAAGTTGAAGAAGAAAAGGCCTTAGTGCTCAGTGCTGGAGAACTTTATCTGTCTTCTTTTTTCATCTCTTACTTGCATGTTTTGTTGTGGGCGTTTCAACATCATACATTGACTCTATCAGTTTCATTCCTGAATCAATTAGTTTCTTCACTTTCACTTTCTACCTAGGAGGATCAAAGTGTGTGTGCCTTTGTCCTCTTGGTGCTGCTTCTTGTGTGCTTCATAAGCAGTAGGATTTGGAAGCAAGAGAAGGGTTGCAAAGTGGGTAGTGATCATGGCAGCTATAAAGCCTGAGGAGATAAGCCACCCACCAATGGACCAACTTCAAGGCTTAGAGTATTGTATAGATTCAAACCCATCCTGGGGTATGCATCCTCAGCTTCTTTCTTTTCTCAAACTGCTTTTTTGGTGTTTTGTTTCCTACTTTGGTTTTTCGCTATGAGTGATGCTGATATCTCTCTTCAACTGTTAACAGCCGAGACAATAGCTCTTGGTTTCCAGCATTACATTTTGGCCTTAGGAACTGCAGTGATGATCCCTTCATTTCTGGTGCCTGTGATGGGTGGAAGTGATGTAAGCTGTTTCTATGTTCAAGTCTTTTTAACTACTTCACTTTCTTTGTTTTATTGTTTGGTTGATACTGATTATTGGTTTTTGATATGGTATTGGCAAACCTATTTACTAAGGAAAAGGTTTGAAGTTTTGATTGATTGTTTTTGTTTTATGTATTTGATTTTGTCATATGCTGGGTGGATCCCACCTAAATGAAGTTTGGTGGCCCTGGAATGAAATTGCCAATATAGAGAGAGAATTGACATTCATATATATTGACTTGTTGGTTCAGGATGATAAAGTGAGGGTGGTACAGACCCTGCTTTTTGTTGAAGGAATTAATACACTTTTGCAGACACTCTTTGGAACGCGATTACCAACAGTGATAGGAGGATCATATGCATTCATGGTCCCCGTTATATCTATAATTCGTGATCCCTCTTTTGCTATGATAGAGGACCCACATTTGGTCAGTGCATTTCTGTAATCTCTCTTTCATGTTTTGTCCTCAATTCAATTGTTAAGTTGAAGTTTCATATTATGTATGGGCGATCCAAGCATATGAACATTTCCAGAGTAGCCTCATTTACGAAAAATTATTAGATTGTTAAACATATTACATGTTAGTCTTCGTCAATCCATACGTGACATGTAGTCAAACTTTTTAATTTAAAAAAGAAATTAATAATGTTTGACTATCATGTATAAATAAATTAGAATGCAGTAGTTTTAAACCATATAATAATTTATCCCAGTTATACATATTATCATATTTATTGTTAAGCTTGTTGACAGGATGTGGGCTCTACTCATGACGATGAAATTTGTCTTCTTTTACTGGCCATTTATTACAGGAAAAATAATTTGTGAGAAAATATCTTGAATTTATCATCTCCATTGCTTAAACTAATGCCCTTCCATTCATCTCCAGAGATTTCTTAGCACAATGAGAGCAGTGCAAGGAGCTCTAATAGTAGCTTCAAGCATACAAATAATTTTGGGATTTAGTCAAATATGGGCTATTTGTTCTAGGTAAGTTTTTCTTATGTGAAAAATGTATGTATACTTTTTGAAGTCAAATATGGGCTATTAGCAGGTAACTTAAATACCAAATTCCATAGTCTAATTTAGTGTCCTTTTCCTTTATATCCAGATTTTTCAGCCCACTTGGAATGGTTCCAGTAATTGCATTAGTTGGTTTTGGATTATTTGACAGAGGCTTCCTTATGGTATAACACTAAACCACATGCTGCTAGTACTATTTGTCAGGATATCTTATTTATGAAATTCAATAATTTTCTTTCTTGGCTCATATTGTTTAACATATTGCTCTGTCCTTTCTCAGGTGGGGACTTGCGTTGAAATTGGAATTCCCATGCTAATCCTGTTTATAGCCTTCTCTCAGGTACAAACTAGACTTAATGTAGTTATCTCACACAGCATAGGTTTGAACTATAAGCTTAATTTGTTAAATACCCAAAACCCTTGTCACTAACCACTCCTAATTATGTGTTGTGTGCAGTACCTGAAAAATTTTCAGATAAGACAAGTACCTATACTAGAGAGATTTGCTCTACTCATATCAACAACAGTGATATGGGCATATGCACATTTGTTAACAGCAAGTGGAGCATACAAACACCGTCCGGACTTAACCCAACACAGTTGCAGGACAGACAGGGCCAACCTCATTTCTTCTGCTCCATGGTTGGTACCAAAATCATCTTTGTGGTTGAATATTTATAAACACACACTTCTACTGTTAAAAAATAATTATGTACATAAATATAACAAAGAATATGTTTGAGTTAGTGATTGACTCTTGAACATGTTGTGGCAGGATAAAGATTCCATACCCTCTTGAGTGGGGTGCCCCTACATTTGATGCTGGCCATGCTTTTGGAATGATGGCTGCTGTGTTAGTCTCATTAGTTGAGGTATTGCCACGTACATAAAAATGGCCTTATTTATTGTTTAATAGTTATAAAATAAAAAATAAAAAAGAGAACATGCAACCATGGTATAAAAGTTTTTTATATTGTACGATAACAAGATAACAAATTATCGAATATGGTAAGTTTGTTTATTTTTGAAACAACTATCATAAAATAAAGATTATTCTGATTAATTGACATTTTTACACTGATATTTTAAAACTCAATAAAAAAATGACTTTTTTGTTTTTTCAGTCAACTGGGGCATACAAAGCTGCATCACGTCTAGCAAGTGCCACACCACCTCCTGCTCATGTTCTGAGCCGTGGTATTGGTTGGCAGGGGATTGGAATCTTGCTGAATGGCCTTTTTGGAACACTCACTGGCTCTACAGTTTCTGTGTAAGTGCTATTATTCTTCATGAAGTGAATTCATGCTTTTCTTCACTTTTTATGGGGCACAAATTGATTCTTTTAGGACTGTGACAGAGAGAACGTGGGGCTTCTAGGAAGCAATCGAATTGGCAGTCGAAGGGTCATTCAAGTTTCAGCTGGCTTTATGATATTCTTCTCGATGTTAGGTGAGTGAGTGGAATAACATGAATGTGTAAAGTGTTTTTATTTTTACTTAAAACTCATAGTTTACTTGTGTTGTTCAGGAAAATTTGGAGCTCTATTTGCATCAATACCATTCCCCATTTTTGCTGCTGTGTACTGTGTTTTGTTTGGCATTGTGGGTGAGTAGCACCAGTATTTATTATTTGATTCCTTCCTGTGCCTTGTTAGGACTGACAAGTGACAAATGGTAATTTTGTTTTTCCAGCTTCAGTGGGGCTATCATTTTTGCAATTCACAAACATGAACTCAATGAGGAACCTCTTTATTTGTGGTGTTGCCCTCTTCTTAGGTTTGTCAATTCCTGAGTATTTCAGAGAATACACAATCAGGGCCCTTCATGGCCCCGCTCATACCAGGGCGGGATGGGTGAGTTCATTGTTTTATTATCTCTCTCAACATTATTATATTATTATTCAATGACAAAACATAGACATAATTATTTTGTGTTTGGTATTGTTTGTTGTTTGCAGTTCAATGATTTCCTTAATACTATATTCTTTTCTTCCCCAACGGTTGCATTGCTTGTTGGGGTGTTTTTGGACAACACTCTTGAGTACAAGGATAGTGCGAAAGATAGGGGAATGCCATGGTGGGCTAAGTTTAGAACATTCAAAGGAGATAGCCGAAATGAAGAATTCTACACCCTCCCTTTCAACCTAAACCGCTTCTTCCCTCCATCCTAGGAAAAACATCATTTCCAAATCATATATGTTTCTATTATTTTCACCAAGCAGAGGAATGCTTCCTTCTGCTTTCGGTTCATCCTATATTTTTCATACTTCAATTGGGTTAAACAATAACTTATTTGTTCATTAAATTTTTTACCATATTTCTCTCTCTCTTTTTTTTTTTTTTAATTCTACCTATAATCATTTTAGTTAGTGCCTTCGATTCAGTTTTGATCCGTAATTTGATTTATTTATGAATTGTAATTTTTTTCTAATTTATCGTCAAATCATATATTGTTTGGTTTATTAAATAAACTGACTCTGTTAACTATCGTTTTAAAAAAAATATTTTTTTAATGATAAATCAATACAATTGATTTTTTCGGAGATAAATATTATTATAGTGTAAAAATTATTATTCTGACTAGAGTTTTGAAGTTGACATAGCAAAACTACTATCGACTGGCTTTTATTTGGTTCAACTGGATACCAGTGCTCGCACATTTAATTTGGATAGGCATTACAAAAAATACATTTCATTTAATCTTATTAACTTTTATTTTATTTTATTATCGTTTCAACGGTTCGAATCTAGATTTCAATATAATTTACAATTCAATATGAAGCAACTTAAAGAGTAATTATTATTTTCGGAAACACAAATATTTAAAACTAAATCAAATATGAAAGTCATACCATATTCATAATATAGTTAATATTAGTAATCGCATTTATTAGTGAAAGAATGTTAAAATTTTGTAGTATTATAATATATGATAATTTTATGAATGAAATTCTATATAAAAACCTATAGTTTGAAGTTTGATTTGAATTACTTCTATTTAATAATTTTTTTATTTTTTACTTTTCAAATTAAATTAGATACTTATCAATTAGGATAAGGAAATTATATTAAATAAAAAATTCATCTGATCGAATTTTATTGTCTTTTTTTCTTTGTAATCCAATTAGCTTGGCTCTAAATTCAAATGTGATCTAAGTATTATTTTATTTATAAGTTGTTATTCTTTTAAAAATGATTGAATCTTTTTATAACAATTTTACAACTTAAAATACCATCTGGTTGACAAATTTTACATTGATAGTGTTTTAAATAAATTATATAAATAAATTGATTAAAATATATATATATATATAAATATAAAAAACACGTGATATAAAAATAATTTTAAATCAATATAAAACTAATAACCTGATAAAAAAATATCAATCAATAAGAAGTATTTTTAAAATTGAGAGTATAGAAAAAGTAAATATGTATTATATTTTTTCATGGATATATATAGTTATACAATTTGATAGTTATGCACTTTTACACTTATCTAATTACTAAATAGTTTTACGTGTCATCTAATTATAAACGAATATTAGTATGATTTTTAAGATATTTATGATAAAAATAAAAATTTATTATAAACAATAATTATAATTGAATAATAATATAAATTATTTTATACCGTCAATAACCTATTTTCTCTTTGATATAACTATAATTTGAGTTAGATTTAATCTAGAAATACTTTTTTATATTTCTAATTTCTTTAATTTTTATTTTTTGATTTGATCTATCCGATTTACATTAGATTGAATTGATGTATTAATAGATTTATTATGAGCATTGCAAATAGAAAGAATGTTCCATTTACCTTATCGTAGCAACATCCATAAATTGAAGTCCAAACCATTTTTGACAGGCCCAAAGTGTAACAAAACACACACACACAAACACAACCTACACATAGAAATGGGGAGCATGACCAAAATTTTCATCAATAGAATTCAATGTGGCGTGCAAAATATTAAAATCCAGATTTATATCGTTATAAATAGGTATGGTAGGGGAAATGTTAAAAATAGTAAGTTGGACAATTCGGTTTAATTTCAAAACCAATGAATATTAACAACAAAAGTAATTCATCTTTCACTTATAGTTTTCTCAAACAATTCAATTCATATCAAATTGGTGAGATAACCAATATGCTGTGTGTCTAGGAATTCTAATTAGAAAAACTCATATTTAAAGCTTAATTTAATATAATTCATCAATTCTTATTTTATTTTTTGGAAATAAAACTATTAATAAAAATATATAATTAAGTATATTTTAATATTTCACTCTCAATGTATAACTGAAAATTTCATTTAATTTATCCTTTAACATAATTAATCTTAAAAGAAATTTGAGTAATTTTAATTTTAAAAACTTCTTTTAACAACAAGAATAATTGTATTGGAAATAATAATTTATAAGCAGCGCATTTTTTTGAAAAAATTTGATACTTTTAATGAAGTATTAATTTCTTTTATTTTATTTTTATAATATTTTCAATTAAAAAAATCAATTTCTCGTTAGAACTTAAATTTTTTTAAAATTAATACAATTTTTTAATACAACTTCATCTAAATTTTCAATTTTTAGCTTTCAAATAAAAAATCAAATATGAATTCATTGTATGAAAATCGTTCAAATTAATTGACTTTCAATGAGAGAAATAAATTGATCTAAAATATGATCAAAATAATTGATTCGGAAATAACTTTTGGTCAAATGTGTGGTCTTATAAGATTTTTACCAAAATATTTATTTTATAGGCCATACATTTATTTATAACTTTTTAAAATAATTAATAAGATTACAGTTAAGTAATTCACAACGATACTTATATACATATTTTAAAGTTACATGATATTATTAATAAAAATAATAAAAAATGATGTATTATATTATAATAAATTTGGTCATCCTAATGATTTAAATAATAATTTTTTTACAAAAGATATACAAAATTTGACCATCGCAACCATGATTACCATTGCCATATTTAACAAATTCAGCATTTAGGCCAAATTAGCATGCTTGCAGGGGGAGTTTAAATTATAATTTTTTAAAATAGGTATAAATTAAAAAAACTTACTTAAAATGATGAGATATATACGTAATTATAAAACGTGAGAAATCGGGTTCCTTTGTGGAAATTCATCATCAATATAAAGTTGGTAAATACTACAAAAAGTATATATACATAATTAATTCAAGTAATATGAAAATCTATATTGATTTTTATATAAAAAAATCTATATTGATTATAGAAATTGTGCAAAATTAATTTTAAAGAATTTAAATTCAAAATTTAAAAGAAAAAAGAAGTTAAAATTACGTGCTCAATTTTTAAGTAAATAAGGTTTGAAAAAATAATAATTTAAAAAAGAATTTTGTAGTCAATCATCTTGAGAATAAAAGTAAGTTGAGATTTTAAAGAGAAGAAAAAGAAGTTTTAACGTATGAATATTGGAAAAAATTTTAAATTGAGAATTCTAAAAATAAAAAATTCTAAATAATGATCATTCATGCATGTGACTTTCAGAGAAAGAAATTCAATAAAAAGTTTTCTCATTATCAAAATTAAATATTTTATAATATAAAGATTTTATAAAAAGTTTGCTCAATCTATTCCATCTAAAGATATGATCAGGGTAATTATACTACTTTGGTAAAGGTTTGAGTGTATTCAACTTACATTTTACAATTTAATTAAGGCTTAATTTATTTATTTTTGTCTCATTGGTGTAATATGTGGTGATATATTAAATAATTAATGCTACATTACGTATTTATATATCATAAATTGTTTAATTTAAAAGAAAATTAATTGATTTTGTTATGCAATCATATTTATTAAAAATTAAATAATAGAATATTCTTTAAAATCTACCAACTAAAATTTAGCAATTAAAATTACAAGAAATAAAATTATCTATTTAAATAAAAATCAATCAATTAAAATTACAAATATTAAAATTTTTCATCCCTTCCAAAACTTCAATGCATTCGCTTTACATTTGGTACAAACTAAACTTTTTTGGCTGGTTAGATTCTGTTGACCAAAACAAAACATTGATTTAATTTTACAATCCGAATGATTCTTTTTGACATTGAAAATTGTATTTACAAGTTGAGCCTTTTCATTGCTGAGACTTTTAAACCCTATATAATATATAGCCATCTGATGGAGGCGTCAACATTTTGAAAGACTAACATTAGGAAAAGAAAATTTTGTTTACCAAAAAAACGAAATATTTGTCAGCGATAACTGATGAGTTAATTCTTCAAATGTATGGTATGCTATTTACAAGTCTCGCAATAAAATTCCTAAATATAATCTATATTTATAGAACTAATTAGTTAAATATTTTTTATTATTTCGATTTTACTAACTATTGTCCTTAAAAGTAATAATGAAGGAATTAAATTAAATTCTTTTATTAAAAATATAATATTAAGTGTTACTAATTTATTCTCATTATGAATTTTAATAAAAACTTTTTATTGATTTCTTGGTTATTGTCTTGAGAATAATAGTTCAAAATTTGTTATTATTTTATTAAAATAGAAATTAGTAATAACTTTTTAAAATATTTTATTGTAATTTTGATTGTGACAACTGACCAGAAACATGAATAGAAGAAGAAAAAATAATTTTTTGTGTAAAGTTTATCTATAGCCTAAAGCGTGCTGCATACTCTAATTGAGGAATAATGTTTGAGAAGAGAAAAGAATGACTCAAGCCTCGTTTTAGTTGTTAAAATTATTATAAAATATCATTGCTTTAATTCTTAATGTTAGTGGAAAAAGTGTAGTAACATGGTGAAGTAATGGCATTTTTGTTTTGTAAACTAAAAGAAAAATGATGGACAGATACTTTTAATGTTAGTGGACACATGGAGAGATAAAAAATATAAATATAATAGATGATAAGATTTGAAAAGAGGAAAAAAAATTAAAATAATAAAATATTCACGTATCATAATTAAAAATAAAAATATTTACAATTTTAAAAATTAAGAATTTGCCAATTAAAAGATACGAGGATAAAGGACAAAGAGATATAGGATTTGTTTTTTCCCAAATGAGGATAGTTAGACTAGACAAGTAGACATTGTCTTAAACAAATCTCGTTATTTTCTAAATTTAAAGGGTTGAATGTGACTTATTTAGTTGACATGGATTTGATTTAAAATTTAACCTAACTATTTTTAAAAGCTATAACTTATTTTGTTTTAAAATCACTGTGCAACTATATATTTGAATTTAAATCTTAAATATCTAACTGACATTAATATCTAAAAAAGTTAATTGTTCATAAAAATTTCCTAACTCAAATATATATATATATATATATATATATATATATATATATATATATATATATATATATATATATATATAAAATAAGTATAAATAACTAAAATTTTAATTTGGTCTCTCAAGTATTATTATTATTATTTTAAATAGTTATTAAAATAATAAATAGTATAATTAGTTTATAAAATATTGAAAAATTATTAATTTAAATGGTGATATATTATATTAACTATGACAGACTAATTTTTAAAAAGTAATATTTAAAAAACGGTACACTATTTGTAATAGCTTATTTTTGTAAAAGAGAGACTAATTTTATTTTCTTGAAATAATTAAAAGAGTAGTAATATGATTTAATTATTTAAAAATGAGTTAAAAGAGAGAAAAAATGAATAATTTATTGGAGCAAAAAAGTGTGTTATATAAAAATCCTGTTGCAGATATTTTTGTAAAAGTGAAAACAGTTATGCGCATCATCCGGGCGGTGGACGGTACCTACATAGACCAGTAGCTATAAATGATAAGTCTGAAAAGTATCGTTCTTTACTCTTCCCTTCCATCGTCCCATCCTGGTAATATTAACATTTCTCTTACCTCATGTCAGGGTCTGACCATAACCACAAGGTGCCTTCGTTTCCCCCTTTTATGGATTCTCATTCAATTCCTCTCTTCTTTCGCTTCTCACTAACTTCAATGACTGTCACCTGAAAAAACGAATTCCACACTAGGGACACCTTCTATTTTTGCTTATTTCATAGGATAAAGCTACTAAGACTTATATGGCTGTCCAATTTTTGTTTCTCCATTTTTTCTTCTTCTTTTATCTTCATGTCACTAGGCGAAGGGGCTGTTAGGGTTTTTTTGTGAAGAAAATTTGGTTCTTCACTGAAGATTTTGGTCCTTGAGCTTAAAGGAGAAGACCCTTTTAGCTCAGTTTCATCTTGATCCGTGTTTTTTCTTATAGGATTTTATTTATTTATATGGGGCCTGGAGAGAAGTTCTGAACTGGGTGTATAATGATAAAGATTTGTCATGATTTTGTCTTGATTTTCTTATGATCTTTTGCTTGTTATTTGCTAGATTCTGCTTGATTTCTATATAGCCCATTACTCTAGTTTCTGGTTAATTTACTAACGTTAAACTCTTGTTATTTTATTTTAAGTCTTGGTCTTTTGTACAATTTTTTGTTCTTGTAAATTTTAGTCCTTAACACAGATTTTCGCAGCGGTTTATCATCGCAAAAAAGGTAGCAGTTTTATCCTGTAAGAAGGTTTTCTTGTGTTAGCAATAGGAACCAAAACTTAATTTTTACGTATGCAGGGACTAAAATTTACAGTTTTCTCGTATAATTTAACCGTTTAGGGGACTAAATTTTACAGACCAAATGAATAATTTAACCGTTTATTAATATTCAATGTTGTTCTATTTTGCTGCTGGCTGTTGCGTTGTTTTAAGCTGTTTAAGCAACATAGTTACTTTCAACAATTGAACGAAGTTTATCCTTGGAGCTTAGTGCCATTGTTTCTTGTCTTCAACCTTTTTACCAGCTTGTTTCCATAATTTCTCTAATCTAATATCATCCTTATGCTGTCTACCATCTTTTTTTTTTCTTTACGAACATCTTCTATGGAGCTTAGATTTTGATTGATTGAATTGTAGTATGATCTGGTTAGCACTCTGTATACTGCTTGTCAGTCTTTACTGACTAGTGAGTTTGTTACTGTGTTTTTTATAACTATATTTTTCCAACTTTACCTTCCTTGAGACTGCAAATCATTTTGAAATGATATGAAAAACATTTGAAATCGTCGTATTCTTTATACCTTGTTAATAATTGTGGCAATTTGTCAGCTGTCCTGTTCTGTTGTTGTCAATGGGAATAATTCCCCGACTGGTCACATCATATCCACTACAATTGGAGGGAAAAATGGGAAGCCTAAACAGGTATTTTCTTTGTGAAACCCATTTTCCTGTAATTTAACAGCTAATAAAAAGGATTTTTTTTTTCTGATTTTGAGTTTGTTAAAAATGTAACTTGGGTTTTTAAATGTTATGGGATTTAGATGATTTCATCTTTGATCCATGCTAAATATTTGAAAATTTAATGTCTTTGTTGATGATTCTTGTAGACTAGAAGTTACAGGGTAGAACGCATCTTGGGGATTGGGTCATTTGGAATTGTCTTCCAGGTATGCAGATGCTATATTTGTTGCTGTTACCATCTCCATATATTTAGACACATGCTGATAAATTTTCCTTTTCCTTTTAGGCTAAATGCTTGGAAACTGGGGAGCCAGTGGCCATTAAGAAGGTTTTACAGGACAAAAGATATAAGAATAGTGAGCTACAGTTAATGCGCATGATGGACCATCCAAATGTGATCTCTCTGAAGCATCGTTTCTTTTCCACTACGAGTGCAGATGAACTTTTTCTTAATTTGGTGATGGAATATGTTCCAGAGTCTATGCATCGAGTCACAAAGTTCTACAGTAATACTAATCAGAGAATGCCACTTCTCTATGTAAAACTTTACATGCACCAGGTATGCCTCAGATTTTCTGGTGATTAAGAAGGTTCTATTTTATCTTTTCACATCCTTATACAGGTCTGTGGTGCACATATAGATTTTCAGGGGGCTGGCTTATATCCACACTGTTCCTGGAGTTTGCCACAGAGATTTGAAGCCTCAAAATATACTGGTTTGCTTATATATGCTTGCTGAATGGACATTATTATTAGGACTTCCTTTCCAAAGAAAGGAACTATTTCCTGCTCTGATGTCATTTTGTGTATTCTCTAGGTTGACCCTCTTACACACCAGGTTAAGATATGTGATTTTGGAAGTGCAAAAGTGCTGGTATGTTAACTTCATTCTCAGTACACACTCACTTTTTGGTGTGCATCATTATTATTATATCTAATAAATAACCCTATATTCTCCTTTAGTTCTATTATATATTAGAATCCCAACCAAGTATTATCAATTATCATAATTGATAAGAACTTTGAGAGAACTACGTCATAAAAGCTAGCCATTGTAGTTGGACAGCCCAATGCCTTATAAATCCTATATTAGAATCTCATACTTTCAATGTGAGACTCAAGTCCTATACCTTGCAATTGAATCTTAACAATCACTTTTGAAGGTGTAGATGATGAGGGTGTCACAGCCAGAATCACGTGACAAGAAGGCAAAAAGAAAACACATTTTTTTTTATAAATGTTTTGGAGGTGCTACCAAAGTTTATTCAATTATGAATACTTGGAAAACTCCTTTTTTAAAAAAATAAAATAAAATTAGTATGCAAAAACCAAGTTAGGTTCGGGAGTTGGTTATGAATAGGGAATAGTGGAAATTGAATCCTAGCACCCATAATACATTTAAAATTGTAACTTATAATTAATTGTGCAACTATTAATATTTTTTAAAATATTTGTTTTTACCCCAAGATAAAATAAGAAATTAAATAAAACAAAAGAATTTGTTTTTGACATTTGTTTTAGCTTGATAGAGGGTTTCCTTGCTCCAACGGATTCCCTTGATGCAATGGGTAACTCAAAGCTATGTTGTTCATAATTGCTCCATCATGTCATACTTGCTTTGTTCTATTTTCAGGAACAACTCACAATAACTATACTTGTAACTGGTTCACCCTCCATACCTTGATCATTGGGTTCACACCTTGTAGAATTTCCCACTATTTCTACTTTCTTTTTCTTTTTCAAACTTCCATGGGATTGTACGTGTTCTCAAAAGTAAAAGGCATGAGTTTTTTCACTGTTATCACCACCTTGTCATTGGTAGGTGGTTGATTGACAGGTGGGACACAGTACAAATTGCTCCACCACATGAATTGTAATGAGAAATATTTGATAATATATTTTTATATTTTGGATTATTTTAGAGTATTCTAGATGATCTATTAAGATTTATTTTTATTTAATGATTTGTTTTCTTATTTAATTAAGATCTTTATAATTATAGGTCTATCCTATCATGTAAATAAGAATATTATCTCCTATATTTATTTGTATTCATTACATTGTGTCTATGTATAAAACAGACTTAGTTGTGTAGTCAAGACACATGGTTTCAACATTTCTTGCATCTGTTTTTTTTTTTTTTTTCTCTTTCAACATGGTATCAGAACAGTACCATCCTTCGTGCCTATCCCGTCAATGGATAGTCACTATTTTGCATCAGGTTCTCAAAAATTTGGAGCTCAAATCTCTCTATCGTGTTTCTTATTTTTAATGTGATTGTCACCACTTCCTACCACCATGTCACGATTTTTTTGGTGTTGCCTTCCTTGTCCAATTGCCACTTAGATTTGCGGCCCATCACCCACTTTTCCAGCAAAATCTCCAGCATCCGCCGTTTGGCGTCGACGACATCTCTGACGACACACCCTATGCTTGCCTCTTACAGGTACTGTCCTATTGACATTTTTGCCCTTTTGTTTCTGATCATGGCTTACTCTGATACTACACCTTAGTCCGTTGATCCTCCGAGGCAACTCCTGCTACTTATGAAGATTTCCTCCACTAGTATAAGCATCACCAAACCTCCAATTCTACTGCTTTGGTGTTTGTCATGCAATTTTTTTTCTCACTAATAGATCATATTACTGACTTTTATTCCCACTAGCGATCATTTTGATGGTGACTCTTTCTCCACAAATGAATCATATTAGCGATGAATTTTTTTTCGTCAAAAATCATTTTGGTGGTGACTCTTTTTCCATAGATAAAACATATTAGTGGTGACTTTTTTTTCCCACCGAAATCATTTCGATGGTGACTTGTGTCGGTTATGACTCACACTAGCCTAGCTCTCTGTCCTAGATGCTCTGGCCTCAACCTTTTTCCTAGCTGCATTGGCCCTATCTTTGTCTCAGATGCACTGGCCTTATCTCTGTCCTAGAAGCAATTGTCAGACTTGGTTTTAAGTTTAAATATTTTTGGGTCTCCGCTATTTATTATTTATTTCTGGTGGAGCTCAATTTTATGTTTTCTATTTATTATTTATTTGTGGGGAAATGAATTGTTTTCTGATAACAAGTTGAAAGTTTAGTAAGCTTCAACTTGAAAGGGAGTGTTAGAAAATTTGAGAAATATTTGATAATATCTTTTTATACCATAGACTATTTTGGAGTATTCTAGATATTTTTTAGGATTTATTTTATTTTATAATTTATTTTCTTATTTAATTAGGATCTTTATAATTATAGGTCTATTATATCATGTAAATAAGAATATTATCTTCTATATCGATTTGTATTTATTGCATTAAGTATGTATAAAACTATATTATGTAGTCATGATACACGATTTTAACATCTCTTGCATATGTTTTTCTCTCCTTCATCAAACCTCTTCATTATAGGACACTGATCACCTGATCTCTTGACCTGCACAACCCCTAGTGTTATCAAGCTCCCAAATTCAGCTTTGAAGTCCCAAAAATTTTCAATGTCATGACCCTCTTGTATGCACTTTTTGCTTCTTTATCCCATTTCTCAAACTCCTCCATTGCTTCTGGTTGTATATGCAATGGAGAAGGTGGCAATAACAGGAAAGAAACTGGTGCCTTTCACTTTTGAGAACACTCATGGAATTATGAAACAGAAGTAGAAGCAGTGGGAAATTTTGCAAGGTATGAAGGGTGAACCTGCTACAAGTATAGTTTTTATAGGAGCAATCACTCAAAGTAGCAGGAATTATGGCGTGGAAGAAGAGAAAGAGTGAAATCAGAGGTAGAGGAGAAGAGCAAGCAAAGGAGGAGTTCCTGAAAATAATGAAGCAAAGTAGTATGACGTGATGGGCCAGACATAGCTTTAAGTTTTCTATTACTCCGATGGATACGTCGGAGTAAACTAAATCTCAAAAATAATTTCCCTCATTTTTTATTTAATTTCTTATTTTATCTTGGAGTTAAAACAAATATTTTAAAAATTAACAATAATATCACAATTAATTATAAGGTAACAATTTTTAATAGATGTATTAGGAGTGGAGAGGGATTCTGTTTCCATTCTTTCTAATGCATAACTGACTTCCAAACCAACCTAATTTTTGCAGAACATTTTTTAATAAAAGGATTTTTTAAGTTTTTTTCCAATTTAATAAACTTTGGTGGTAACTCCAAAACATCAATTTATAAAAATATAATTCTTTGTTTTCTTTTTGCTACAGTTCTGGTCAAGCATGAAATATAATGCTGTTCATTTGACACATTTTTAATTATTTGATGTAAACTGTATTTTTTGTCCACATGATTTCTGATAGATGAATAAAATTTTCTTTTTCTATTAACAATTTTCCTCTGCTATATGTTGTGTCTGTTGGAGTTAACAGGAGTTTGTTTGGCAATTCATATTTTGCCATTCATATCATCCAATTCCTCACTGGATGTAATCTGTGATTTGGGAATGATATGTTATTATGCATATATTCTTGCATTAGTCATGTCTTTAGACTTCAGTTAGATGAAATGCTTCGATGACATTCCATCTTGTCACTGGCATATGTACCACCATGCTCAACAGCAAATTGCTGAGCTATATATATATGTGTGTATATATATCAACATTTTATCTTGTCACATTGTCATTTTTTTATATGGTTTTGTTTTGGCCTTTTGGGTAGACCAAGCAGTTTTGGTTTTTGATATTTGCTTTGTTTTGGGCCTTTGGGGTAACCTTTTCATTTTTGGGATTTTGGAGATTTCTGTGTGATTTATATACATTAAACTAGAGCCTGTTTACTTCTGTTTTCATTTTCTATTTTCACTTAATTTACAAATTTGTCACCTTGTTCTCAATCTGTTCCTGTTTTTAAACCTTTGCACAGGAAACAGAAAAAAAATGTTTTCATTGTTTGTGTACAAATCTTAGAAAACAGGAAACAAATTGAAAACAAAGTGGTAGTTTTGTAACTAGAAAGTGAATAGCAAATGAAAACAAAAAACGTTTTCTCAAAGTAAACGGACCTTTATGTGTTGATGAGCTTTTGCATTTTGACTCCTATTACAATATCCAGGATCATATTTTTCCCTGTGTTCTTCCAACTGATGTTTCTTGTTTACTTGGGATTTTTGTGTGATCAGGTCAAAGGTGAAGCTAATATATCACATATATGTTCACTTTTCTATCGGGCACCAGAACTTATGTTTGGTGCCACTGATTATACTACTTCAATTGATATTTGGTCAGCTGGCTGTGTCCTCGCTGAACTGCTTTTGGGCCAGGTATACGTCATTGCTTTTCTTTTATTGTTAAAATGATGCAAATAGTCTCATTCAATAATTATTTACTACCTACATGCCATCTGACACAATGAAATTTTTGAAGCCATTATTTCCTGGAGAAAATGCAGTGGACCAGCTTGTAGAGATTATCAAGGTACAATTGGTGTTATAACATGTTAGGTTTCTAATATCATATCACTCGTCATAAGAAGTCAGCTCAATAAAAATCTATATTTCAGGTTCTTGGCACACCCACCCGGGAGGAAGTTCCCTGTATCAATCCAAACTACAATGACTTCAAGTTTCCACAGGTTAGAGCACACCCATGGCACAAGGGTTGCGTTTTTAGCTTCTTCTTCCACTTGGTTTTTCTGATTATTAAAGTTGAGTGTATAGAAAAGAATCCTGGACATTCTAAACCTTAGAAAATTTGAGTGTAGATATTCCATGAAAAAATGCCTCCAGAAGCAATTGATCTTACTGCCCGGCTTCTGCAGTATTCCCCTGGTCTTCGTTGTACTGCGGTGAGTGTGATTGCTGCAATTATGATTTATTTGTCTGTGTGCAAATCATTTAGTATTTCTTCAATGTGCCAGTCTACATTTCTTCTGAATCTTATCAGTTAGTGAACGTTATATATATTAACTAGCATAGCAGTTTGAAGAGGATCTACTTTTGTTATGCAGCTAGAAGCATGTGCACACCCGTTCTTTGATGAACTCCGTGAACCCGATGCTCACTTGCCAAATGGTCGTCCATTTCCCCCTCTATTCAACTTTAAACAAGAGGTGAGTGTGGCTGCGTCATTTTCTTTGCTATGAACCAAGGTTATAAAAATCTAAATGCTCCACAATACAATTTTATGATCAAGATTCAAGATGAACATCCTACCTAACAAAATTGATAGACAACTTCATTATGAATATACGCATGATCCGATATTCAAGAAGTTCCTTGTTTAGGGTCTCTTACATGTTTATGTTCTCTGTTTACAGTTATCCGGAGCATCTCCAGAGCTTATTAGTAAGTTGATACCTGACCACGTGAAGTGAAGTGGCAGATAGGGCTACAATATGCCCATTTGGCTGAAACATGATGTTAAGCTCGGCAAAGTGTATTCCAATGGATATGAGTTCAAAGAGGGGTACCATCTTTTTTGTCTAAATTACATGTTATTATAGTGTGGCAGTGTAATTCTGTGCTTGAATGGGACCAAGACTAGGGTTCTGGATTGCTGCAGTTGATCCACCACTCCAGCCAGCATCCTTATAGCATGGCTACTCCAAAATTAAAGTTGTACGCTGCGTATTCGTTGGGTACTCGTGGGTACATACCATAATTATTTTTCAAAAAAATAAATTAGGTACTCAATATGGTTACACCTGGGTACGATTTGGGTATGTACCGTCCCGTACGTATGGTGGATCATGTATGATGCTACAATTCACATTCTTTATCCATTCCATGAAAACAAAATAGGCTCAACTTAAGAGAGCAATTTGACTTTTGGACTTACAAATCTGTCTCCTCTTAAGAATAAGAATTATAATGAGGACGAAAGCAAAATGTAACATATCAGTGGAGATGAATATGATCTTTTTGAAGGGCTCGATGTTCTTGAAGTTGTTACTATGTCTCGATGAACCAGATTTAGAGGGTTGGTCCTCTGTGGACAAAATAATTAAGAGATTAACATTGTTAAAGTGGAATGTACATAGTTATGCTGATTGAACAATTTAATCTCTTTTTATATTGTATATTATACTTATTTGTATTTTTTTGTCTTGATCATGTTTATATAATTTTTTCTTATATATGTATATTTTTTTAATTTTACATTAATGTACTTTGTACCTTAGACTTTTGAAATTTTCTGTATTTTGTAGCTGTATCCATGCGTCAGCATATACTTGATGGATATTTGTTTCTCTGGCAAATATCTTCTCCCATCCATGTTTATGGTGAATTGCTATGTCTAGTGTGGCTGGCCTGAATTAGTGAGGATGCTTCTGTCAAGGGAAGGAGGGTCCCCATAGAGGATGGATCTTAATGGTGGACAATGTTGCTTGTTGGGTTTGTGCATAGATTTCTACTGTGCACTATTTCTTCTGAACTTTTGAGCTTGTACCATGATTAACCAGCGTCGGTGGCACCGAAGATGATCATTAAATACATATCATCATAAGTACACCCATCCATTAATAATTGCTCATGTTGAATAATATATTACAAGTCTGAATATCGTCATAGTTATGAAGATTTGTTAATTGTTAGATTAGATTATGAGTCGATTATTATTTACTATCTTTTAAAATAATAATGTAGCAAATTAATTCTACTTTGGGCGTCAGGAATTTTGTCACACACATGTTGATGCCGCTAACCAAGTGGTTATATTTGAAAAAAAATGGTGACGCAACTAGCTACTTTCCGTTTTGAGTAATCTAGATATAGATGCTTTGCACATGACATGTGGTACAAAGTGAAAGCGAAAATTTAGCTGACCTATATGCTAACACTATATGTATATGGCAGAAAGGATATTTCTATTGGCATTACCCCCTTCACAACAAACCCTGGTAGCAGACAAGAAATTGGTGAGAAGGAAAAAAGGTGGAAGAAACAGTAAATTTTTTTATATAAGAGAGAAAAAGAAATAAGTAATTTATTTAGTTCAATGAAAAGCGATGCGAGACAAAATAAAATTTGAATTTACTTGTGATTTGTGGAACTACTATTGTCTTTTGTTTTGTATCTCTTAGATATGAATTGTTGTTTCCCTTGGGTGAATGAGGAAGTATTTTTTAATATTAAAAGTTTAATTTTTGTGGCGTTTTGGTGCGTCCACGGGTGTGTGAGTGCTTGAGAGGATGACGGTTTGACTGCCCCTTTTTCTGACAAATATTGTGTGGGTCCCCATATTTAATTTTTATTGTCTTCTGTCCCAAGCGAGCTCAAACGTGCACCTTGCAATGTCCTATATATCATTTTTTAATTTTTATTTTAATAAATTCTTTTAGCCTAGTTTATTCAAATATTTTAATTCACCACATAAAAAAATTATTAAATAAAAATTTAGATAAATTATGAACGTTTGTTAGTTTCCGTTTTACCAACCTAAATTTGCATTTGAACATTTGTATTAAAACAATTTTGAAGTGGATATTTTAAAAGTAAATTAATAATAAATTTAACATAATTCTTTATTTAGTGTATTAAAAGTAATTTTTTAATAAAATTATTATTTATTCTATATATCATCATTTAGTTTAAAATCAATATGTCTAGTAATATTTTAATTTTCAATGTAATGAGTAAAAAAGATTTCAGATGTTAGTAGTCATCATCATGTTAAAAATTAAAAATGTTATTAAACAACAATTATGAACAGTAAAATCACGGGGTAAATAGTAATCTTATTATGTTAAATGCGTATCTATTATTAAAAATATATACTAAGATGTTAATGTGATAATGGAACAAAGTATAGGAGATAATATCTCAAAATTTTTAGTACAAGGATTATCGAAAAAAAATACATTAGCACAAGGGACAGTGTTTTTCAATCAAATCAAAGGGAACAAAAGTATGATTTACCTTGGGTACAATCAACTTTCTTAATATTTTATTACTAGAATCAAATCTTTTAATCTTTTTTATTTAAAACTCTCAAATTCTTATTTATCTTTCTCAAATTATTACTACAATCAAACATCATATTTCACCTTAAACTAAAAAAAAAATCTATCTTTTTAGATTTCGTTGATTTTGAATTTTTAAATTTTTATCTCAAATTCACCACAAATCTCTTATTATTTGGGTAAAAAAAAGTATTTAAAAGTTTTATAAAAAAATTAACAAAAATGTTATTGCAATAGTTAAACAAATTAAGGAACTAAATTTGAATAAAAAAAAGTATTAAAGGAGAAAGTATACATTAATTATAATAGAAGGACTAAAATCATAATTGAGTTATTGTCTAAAGAAGTTAAAATAAATATTATAATATTATATAAATAACATTCTTTTATAATCTCATTAAATATTATATAATGGACTTCTCTATCCTATACAATATATGTATAGATTAGGGATTAAAATATAAAATTTTAATAAAAATTATTACATTGAAATAATAATAAAATATTTCTTAGGTTGACGATTTTCATTTTCAACCTACTAATTAATCTGTATATTTAGTGTATAAGATAAAAAGTTCAATTTATATAATTAAATTCTTATGAAAAAGGATTATAGTTGTGCAAAAAAATGTATCAATAAAGTGTGCACTATCGATTTGTTGACATATAAGAGAACATGAATGATAAAATAAAAGTGAAGGATAATAATGTTCCGTGCATCTATAAACTCTATCAGCACTAAGTAATTCACACTACTGCTACTACCTACACTCCTACACTTCTTAAGGTTCATACATGCCTTCAATCAGCCTCCATCAGCACCATCATTCATGACGTTCTTCACTTGTTGTATCAAGATTTAATGAATCTTTTTTTTTTATATATATATAATAGATTTAATGAATCTTTATCTCCTTGAAAAAAATCCAAATATATACAGGTATGATCGTAACTAGACAATTACAAGAAAATTTCATACAAGAAAATCCAAATTGATGATCGTAACTAATTACCCCATCTGTCTCTGCAATAAATAATTTACAGAAATGCGTAATTATTTATCACATTGATAATAGTAGGCAATACACTCTTTTAAATATA
Organism: Mucuna pruriens; assembly: GCA_025330945.1. Classification (NCBI taxonomy): domain Eukaryota; kingdom Viridiplantae; phylum Streptophyta; class Magnoliopsida; order Fabales; family Fabaceae; genus Mucuna; species Mucuna pruriens. Next base: position 9,156,148 of record JAENHJ010000424.1, on the reverse strand, counting down.
TTTTTTTATTATTTAAAATTTATTAAAAGTCATAAAGAATTTGTTAGTCTAACGTATTATTTAATAAATATCTTTAATAATTTTATAAGCTTTAATCAATAAAAAAAAGTACGTATTAAAAAATGATGCTAGTGTGACCACCATTATTTTAAACAAACTAAATTAAGAAAAAAAGGATGAAGACTATGACCATGGACCACTAGATTTTCCCTGTAACTTATTTGTCTTTGCATTGTAAGTGGTCTTGTACTGAATAACAAAAACTCCTAATTTGATAAAATATTTAATAATTCGTAAGTAGAGGTAGATCCTCTTGTTGTGTGCAGTATATAAGTATAAATAAATAGTGCCATTTTTTTGCTAAAGAGATTCTCAGTTTTGTGAACGTGGTTAAGGTATTTTTGTTAAAATAGAGATACTTAATTTCGTCCGTTTGCCCAGGAACGTATTTCTTGATTCCTGGCTTTTACTAATATAATGCAAATATCAAAACCACGTGAGCAAGAAATAGCAACCTAAAGGGGAATATGTTCTTGTTTATTTTCCACTCTTAATACATGGTTTGTGTTTTTTTTAACACTCAAATCATAGTTAATCATAATGTCAAATTTTCTCGTCGTAGAAGAAAAACTATGCTTGCGCACAGTTCCATCTTAAAAAAATAATATTTGATACACAAATTGTACTATGAACAAAACTTTAATAATTTTCTACTTCCTTATTAATTGACTAAATGATGTTGTCAGTTATCACATGGTTTGCGGTGCTCTAGAACTTTTCTTACTACGAAGCTCAGTTCCAGTTTGAAGAGCACATCTTATCTTTTTTTATGTTCCAACTAATATGGTAAAATATTCTCCAGAATTCAGCAAATCAATTAGTACTTTGTACACTTTACTTATCTCTCTTCATGAAATTCCATTTTGTTTGTCTTTACAGATTTGATACTTGTTTATAGACTTTGATATAATTATTTTTTGTAACATTGAATTTAAATTATTGAATGTGATTCAAACATATCTAAATTAATCCGAATCATATATTTACACTTTTCCAAAAAGAATAATATATTTATGCTTACTAAACACGTGGATCAGCATAATATTATTTTACTTAGTAGTTTCAAAGTACAATCTTTGTGTTAATTATAGACATGGTCTTTAACAGAAAAATATTTACATTGATATTGCTTTTTATTGAAAGGTAAAAGTTAGTACATTAGTTAAAGAATTAAAAATAAAAAATATTAAAAAAATTTATTAATACATTCCACTTTAATTTTTAATAAAATATATTCTCAATACTTTAATCAACATTTTGTCTTAATTCTATCCTATTATTATTAAAAAAAACTAATTAACAAGATCATTTAAAAAAAATACAAACATTCATTTCAACATTAAAATAAAGAAAATCAATTGGGATAAGATTATTTCACCTCAACGAGTAATTTTACAGATAAAAGTCACTCATGTATAAATATATTAAGATATAAACATATATTTTACATAAAAATACACAAATAATTTTATTAATTTTTTTATTATATTAAATAAATAATATAATTTTAATAAATCTAAAAAAATAAATCAGATTTTTTTTATTCAATATACTTGTATGTTATCATCTATAATTAATAAAATATTTTTTCTACTTATAAATTTAACGTGTATAGTCTATATTAATAATCACATTAACTTAGTCAATATTTTCTAAAATATCATTCTCAAAATATAAAATTGTCAAATCATTATTTATTGTGACATTAATCACCTTGGATAAGTTTTTATTAATTTTAGCTTTCAATTTTTTTTTCAGTTGATGCTATAATCACAAAGTTAATAAATTCTACGAACAATTGAAACATTTGAACAATAATATGCAAAACTTTGGCAAACTCAAAATTTTCAATTGACATGAGTTCATTAGCCTAAGTTATTTTACAACACTTTCAATTCAGCAAAAATATATGAATCAACCTGCAATAAATTACCATGAAAAAGTAAAGTAAAAATTAGCACAATATTTTCTTAATTCATTAATCATTATCATTTAATGACTTTAACTTTTTGAAACCAATAAAAATTAAAAAAAATTTAAATGTCTTTAATGGCTCCTAATTCATGAATATAAGAAAATCATGGAGGTTGAAAATTAATAGGCATTTAATTTCTTGGTGGAAATTGAATTCTTTCCTTAACTTCAATGTTTGGATAAGTTGGAAATTGAGAATTAAATATTTTTTTAGAGATTTATCTTACATTTCTCTTAAATAAATTTTCAGAATTTGAATCAAAATTTTAACCATTAATTACTTTCTAATTTGCTCTTATAATCTTATGAAAAAAAAACAACTTATAATATTTTGCTAATATAGACTCTTCTTCTTATAAATATATTTAAAGTGCAAAACATCCACATTCTTATAGGTGACTAAAAACAAATCCAACTTATTCTGAGATTTTCCTTTCAACTAACATTATATATATATATATATATATATATATATATATATATATATATATTGGAGTGCATGAGTAATATATAAAAAAAATTTAGACCAAAAATTTATTTTTTTATTTTTATTTAAAGATAGTATTGTAATTTAATATTTATTTAAAAATATTTTTTTTATTTATCTCTCCTACCTTGTATTTTAATTATGAATAAGAAATCAATAGCAATCTCAATTGTTTGTATTTAAATAAAATGAAAGAGTCATTTATTTTTTTTAAATTATTTATTAATATGGTTGGAGATAACAAATTTGTTGAGAAAAAGATAGAACTACTTCTTCAAAAAGGTGAACAAGATCAAAGATGGGAGAGATCTATAACATATAAGAGAGGATAAAAAAGAATTGGAAAATGCATTTATTTTATTTATTTTTATTTATTATTATTATTATTATTATTATTATTATTATTATTATTATTATTATTATTATTATTATTATTATTATTATTATAAATCAAGAGATGAGAGAGAAACTAAAAATATAGTTAAAGGGAAGAGAGAAAATGCAATATCTAGACAATAGAGGACAAATGAATTAGAAATTAATAAAATAATTTTTTTAAAAAAATTAATAGAAGAGAGGAGAAAGAAGTAATCAAGAAGAAGAAAGAAGATAGAGAAATTGATAAATTAATGAGAAAATGAGAGAAAAAATATATTTTTTTTAAAATTAAATATTAAATTACTGTAACAATTTTAGATAAATTATTTATAGTATATGAGATAATTGAATTTTTTTGTTCAAATTTTATTGACATAGAGTGCTAATGCATTCTAACTAAAAATAGAAGTATGGATGTAATAATCTTCTCTCAATATATATGTGTAAATTTTTATATAAAAATTAATTATATTTGGATATTTAAAAATAGATATTACTTTAATTTCTCTCTCTATATATATTTTAAAAATTATTATAAATTCAGTTATAGTTTTCCTAATCCCCCTTATCAGTTACAAATAAATATGTTAGATAATTTTCAAACTTGTTTAATCAATTTCCTTGTGATTTATCGTTTAATTACTCATTTCCTGTTTGGTTGGTCAATCAAACATCAAATTTTTGATGAATCAAAGTATACATATAGTTATATACTAACAAGTCCTTGGTGTATGGTACAAGTATTTTTTGAACTTACACAAAATTTATAAACAATATTTTATCTGTAAGAGAAACAATATTTTATATTATATTTTTTAATAAGAAAAAGATAAAAAATGAAATAAGATAAGTAATGTAATAAAGAAAATGAAAATTTAAATTGTAAAAAAATTATAAAAATATAGTAACTCATCTGAAAATGCACGCACCCGTCATTGATAGCTTGCATAAAATTCTATTGCCGACGATGAAAGGAAAAAAAATTGAAATTTATACGAATAAATTACTACAAATTTAATTATTGTAATTAATTTTAATTAATTACTTATAACATTTTATATTTTAATCGTTTTATATACTGTCTCATTTTTAGTCGAACTTGACTATTAAAACGCAAAATGAGAACTCTTTAAACGCACTTAATACAAGATATTTTTGATACTCCTTGTATTCCTTCAGTTTAAACTGGCATTAAATTAAAATTTATGTTATAAATTGATAAATAAATTCTCTTGCTTTTTTAGTAATTATCCTTTCTTTTGATTCTGTTAGAGTTAACTTTTATAGCTAATTATTATAGAAAATATTTATTATATTGAAAGTAAAAGTATAACATTTTTAATATTTTATTTTTAACTATTAATTATTATTTTCTAAGATTATCATGTCATAAAAGTAAAAGGGTTTAGTGTAAAAGCAGGGAATAAAGACAAAACCTCAATTTCTTATCCTTTGCTTTAGACACTAATCCATTCCATCAAATGATTCAAATGCACTCAATCTCTTTTTCAATTTTCATACCATTTTCCCAGTTACTTTCCTTACCTAACCCTGCCTCTCCTTTTCATACATATAAATAATTATTATTTTGTCCATTCTTCCAACTACACCCAGAACCAGAGGCAAAGCCCAGAACTTTAACGCGCTGCAGTGGGATTCAAACATACCCACTTTGATTTTTTATTCTAAAATTCAATGTTTGAGGTAAATCCTCCTCTGTGTCTGACTGGGGTGAAACATCCTATTGGTAGTATCCAAGTTTCATTTTTTTTTTATTCTTTTTGTGTGTGTGTTTATGATTTTGTAACAATATCTGAAGGTTATGTCTCAAGATGAAATGGGTCGTTGAGAGATATGTATTTTTCGCGTTTTATTTTGTCACATTGTTCTTTCTCTGCAAATAACAGAAAGTATTTGTTTTTTTATTTTTTGCATTTTTTGTTTGGTTTATCACTGTGGGATGCATTTGTTATATTGTCAGGCGTTTCTTTTCAGGTTTGGAAATATTGAGTGAAGGAATTTGATATTGGGGTGATGGATCAGGCAAAAAGCAAAGGCAGCGGTGAGATATTGGACCATGTTGATGAAAAGGTGGATGGGGATTTGAACCAATTGGTTGAAGGAAATGCAATTGATGCAGGAGCTGCAGAGAGTGTAAGTGGGGAAGATTGGACTTCAGAAGAGATGTGCAATGATCTTGGATTGAATCGGGAACTAAAGGAGGGGCCTCAAGTTAATGATCAAGACATGGGTGACTCACAAGAAATTAATGATACATTGCATGGGGTTGATCAAGGAACTAGTTATAGTTCAAGAAATTTGGTTAATGGGAAAGTACCTGAGACTTGTGTTGTAATAGATCCTTCTCCTCAGATTGAGTGTGTCAATGGAGACAATAGGAAATTGGAAGCAAAACCTAATGAATCAGGGTTGAGCAAGGTGTCCATGAAAGCGCCCAAAGGGGTGTCTGAGACAGATACAAATTCGTGTGTGATTGATATAAACCGTGGCAGCTGCGATGGGTTTAGTGAGAATATGGAAGGTGAAATGATTTGTAGGATTTGCCATCTGGCCTCTGGACAACCGTTAGAAGCTATTGACACTGCAAACAGTGCTACTAGTAATACAGATTTGATTCACCTTGGCTGTTCATGTAAAGATGAGCTAGGCATTGCGCACAGTCATTGTGCTGAGGCATGGTTCAAGCTTAAAGGAAACAGGTAACTGTTGCTTTTGTTAATACCTGTTTATTTCTAGTTTGTAGATCAAACTACTAATACCTGTTTTTCTTAAAGTTTTGCGTTAATGTCTGCATCATTGAACATGCTCTGATGTGTTGTCTATTTATTTTGAATTCAAAATGCCATAGGAATTCATAAGGATTTCTATGTTTCTCATTACTTAGTAATCCTATTTGGCACAATTTCTGAAAAGGATCCCTCTTGGGATGTGCATGATTTTCATAAATTTGTAATATTCATTTCTTTTTTTATAATACTTGGTTAATTTTTCTTTTATGTTTTGTCTTGTGAAGTCTTTGAAATTCTGCAGCATACTTCTGCTTATAGCATTAGCGTTACTATTATCATTATAAAATTTTATTATCATCAATAGGAATTTCTATATTGCAATTCTTATCATTGTTAAATTTTAACTCCAAAAAATTCTTAAATTTGAGTCTGAACTTCTGAAATTGGCTTCATTGCTTATCATTTGTCAGTTGATTAATGTATGTAGCTCATAGCTGCTTCACTTTTTTACTGGTACATCTCTAATTGGAGAACCAATATCATCATTATGCACCTTGACACATGGATTTTTTTATTGGTAATGGACTTCAATGAGGGGTGAGTTGGGCAAATGCATCCAGATACCTAGTCAGTTTTCTTTTAGATATTAGCAAATGGCTTGGCTTCTAGAGTGTGTGAGCTGAGGTTAATTGACATCCAAATGATGGCATCAAGTCTTAGTTTGGTTTAATAATATATGATTGCATATATTTTTCATGTTGATGTTTTTTTGTCCATCTTTGGTCAAAAATTGCTCTTGTCTCAATGAAGTTTCTTTGTTCTCTTTTCTGCTGATTTATGGGGAATGAACTAGGAAAAGTAAGTTTAAACTTTCATCATCTCGCAGAGAATAATATATTACAACATATCTCCTACTCCTTTCCCTTTTCCTTCTTCGATCCACCCCTTCCTAAAGAAAGGAAAAGCAAAAATTTGATACATTGAAGATTGCAAGCCAACAAGATTGTCTTTCCAACTGCAATAATATCCATGATAATTTTGAATGTGGGCATAGTTGACAGTTAAAACATTTGTTACTGGTTGTTAGAGAAGAAACACTGGAGATATGGTACTAATGCAACTTCCTAACGACACTAATCTAATTATCATTCCCGTATGATCCCTTCCCTTGTAATTTCTTTAACCATTCACTTTCATTTAGTTCCAACATCAATCTGTAATCTATGTCTTTTTATGTATCCAAGGGCTCCATACCTAATTAGCGGCAGAACATTAGACAATTCTTTTGGTGCAGTTGTAAGTGTAATGATGAAGCCAGGGGACCATGAGCCCTTTCCACTCGCCGAGCTTTTTAGAGTCTCTGTCACTGTTTTTCAATATTGTTTACATATTTTACAAGATTTAAATTACAAAATGATGGTTCAGATGTATGCTCAATTCAAAATTGTTCAAAATTCTACTGTTCCTGGTGAAGGATGACCTGAAAATACCATTTTTTTTTTTGGTAATTATAATTCTAATTTGTGTTTGAAATTACTCTCACATTTGTACTTCTTTTTGTCTTAAGTATTCAAAAGCCATTGGGTCTTAACTCATCCGAGTCAAGTCAGGTCAACCAATTTGGGGAGGCAAAGCTCTATCAGTACTTATTTTTTCCATTCACATCCAGTGTATGCACTTGCAGTTTATTCTTTGTAATTTGAAAATCTTTCATGTTTATTGAGCTGAAAGAGGAGTCCAGGAATTTATTTGTGCAATATAATATGCTTTTTTGCAAATATTTGCATAGTTATAAGAATGAGCATGGTCAATCTTGTTTCATATGCAAACTAGTTTTTGACTGAATAATCCTGCAGTTCCTTTGTTCTATGTTACTTCTATTACTACCTTTAACTACCTTCCATGATCACAGGTTGTGTGAAATATGTGGTGAGACTGCAAAAAATGTTTCGGATGTTACTGATAATGGATTTATGGAAGAGTGGAATGAAGCTAGATTCATCATGGACAGTGATAATACCTCATCAAGCAGGTTTGGTGGATGCTGGCGGGGACAGCCATTTTGTAACTTCTTAATGGCGTGCCTGGTAATAGCTTTTGTTCTACCATGGTTCTTTCGTGTAAATATGTTCTAGTGGAGGAGTCAAACACTATTCTCCCCTTCAAGTCTTCATCCCTGCCTATATGATGAGTGCATCACTGGTTCCTGGCAATGGCATATTCTTTTTCTGAAGCGGTGGTAATGCCTAACCACGACCAACTTCACATTTCTCAGGCTATGTAGTTGTATCCTCAAGCCTTGAAATTTGGATGTAAAGGAAGTTACCAACTTGGCTAGTTAGGGCCAAGTTGTTACCTTATTGCATTCTTTTGATTGGAGTGCGTGTGGTGTTCTGGGATATATATAACAGCGGGATCAATTTTATGAGGGAGAAAAGCAAAGCGCCAAACAAGATATTTTACTTGTTGCATAGATGTTTTATGTTAGAAGAAACAGTACATTATTTGCTGTAAAACAAGCAAACAGAAAGAGCCTCTCTTTTTCACTTTTTTCAATATCTGTTGTCTTGTCTGCTAAAGTTCGAAGAATCCTACGTCATTTGTTGTCATCAATGTGTTTATATTTCCTTTTTTTTTGTCTGCAAATGTTCTAGCTTCTAACCTACTCTACCGATAGTAAATTTGGTTTTGTCAGCATTTTTCTTTCTTTTTTTTTTTTTGTCTAAGGTTGTTCAAAAGCAATATACTCACACTTGCCTTAATTTTAATTCGAATGAGTGGTGATGGTTAAGAAAATAAAATTCTTGCGGGGCCAACTGTCCTCGGAAGGATATATACATATTAGGGAACAAAATAATGGTGCATATGTCACTAATTAACTTACAAAAGAGAAAATTGTAATTTCTCAAAACTATTTATCTATAAGAATAAAAGTCTGGTACAGACATTTACTTAGATTAAATTATTTTTACTCTCCATAAATTATTCTTATAACTCTATAATTACTAAATTAAATTATACTTTTTATGTAAACATTTATTTAAATTAAATTACTCTTGATAAAAAAATAGAAATTTGTGTGACTTCAAACAAAACATACTATAATTAAGTATCAAATACTTGTTTTTCACTTTAATCTTACTAAAATATTAAGATAGGATTTTTGTGGAATGTAAGTGGGTTGTTTCTACGAGTTTAGTTATATTATATTTAAGGAAAACATCATCAATCCGTTGTAGTCTAGTTGGTCAGGATACTCGGCTCTCACCCGAGAGACCCGGGTTCAAGTCCCGGCAACGGAACATTTTGGCAAAAAAATGCACTGACGCACATTTTGAGTTACTTTAAATAACTAAAGAGTAATAAGGAATTAAATGTCATCAATCCGTTGTAGTCTAGTTGGTTAGGATACTCGGCTCTCACCCGAGAGACCCGTGTTCAAGTCCCGGCAACGGAAAATTTTTTAGTTTTTCAGGCATTATTCCAATCCAATTGCAAGAAAGAGTAACTAAAATTATTTTAATCGCACTTTATCTGAAAAAATGAATTAGTATTTTATTTTGGTTTGTTACTATTTTTATTATTTGTTTTAATAATTGCGTTGTAATTATATTTCAATTAAAATAAAATAATTAAAAGAAGTCATACTTAATTAGTTTTGGAGAAACATCATGAATTTTATTAAATTAAAATTGTGTAGGAAATTAAAATGAAATTAGTAAGCTTAAATATTTAAAATGTTGAAAGCAAACTTAAAAATTATTGGTTGTGTTTGAAAATAATCTAAAAGTTAAATTAAATAATTAGGTGAGGGTTAAGTTAAATTAATTAATTAGGTATTTGAGTTAGTATTAGATTAATGTGTAGCTTTTGCTATTTACACATCTTCCATTTTTATATATACCCTTTTTTTTTAATGTAAAAATACTTAAGTAATTTATTTATATCTCTTTTTTCAAAGATCAGTCTCCACTGGTCCCGTTTCATCTCATTGTCCCCCACCTGTGATTTCACCTCCACTCCCCCTTTGGTTTCTTCTTGGTTGTAGTATAAGAGGGACAAACTAAGACCTTCTCTTCTACAAATCTTGTGAATGTTACATTGGCTGATATTATCAACAACATTGGATTTGATCTTGCTTTGTCATGAACTGGAATACCTACTACACACATATACCAAATGGAACTTAGAATTTCTTCAATGGACTCTAGCTATAAGAAATATATGTTATGCACTTTGAGTTGCTACTCAAGTGAAACGCCAGAATCATAATATCCCCATAATTCTTCTATAATTCCAAAACAAAATTGAAAAAACAAGAAAACTAGACCTCATCTCCTGTTGTCTTTATCACGAGCACAATCTGAATACATATTCCTAGAAAAAATTATAATTCATCAATCCAAAATAATCTTTGAGTGCTACGTGTCCCTTTCCTTTGAAAAAGAATAATTGTACTACTACTTCCATTAAACCAATGAGTCTTCAAAATGAAATAGTCCAAATAAGACATCATATTCCTGAACAATGCAAGTAATCTTCATCCCACACCTATATAATTATTGGAAAGTAATTTCCGAAATAGTGATTATATTGAGTTTTAGAAAGTAATTTTTGGAATTGAAAAAAAAAAAAGGGATCACAACTTACCTCTTTACGCACAGAATATTTAATTGAAGTATTTCATGCCTACAATAGAATTGAATATAGAAGTTAAACCAGATTAAAGTAAAATTTTAATATCTTTAAATAAAAAAATAAAGAAGAAAAAAAATAGATGAGACGAGTTTAAAATAAAGATTAGTATAAAAAATAGCTTATACTTTTTATATAATGAAGTATTTTTGGTATAAAAGTAATATCTTTAACTATAAAAAAATGAAAAAGAAGAAAATAGATGAGACGAATTTAAATAATAATAGAGATTAATATCAAAAAAATACTTTATACTTTTTATATAATGAAGTATTTTTGTATAAAAGTAATATCTTTAATCATAATAAAAAGAAGAAAATAGATGAGACGAGTTTAAATAATAATAGAGATGAGTATTAAAAATAGTTTATACTTTTTATATAATGGAGTATTTTTTGGTAGAAAAGATATTTATAATAACAAAAATTAAAAAAAAAAAAGTGTATTTAACATACAAGGAAAGTATAAATTGCAAAAACCTTAATATGTTAAGTTGTATGTTGTTGAAGCCCAACGGAGAGGTTTTCTCATCTTTTTTTTTTCTATTTATAGAAATCAAATACAGTCTCCTCTACTTTGAACTTGATTGTATAACACCTCCAAATAATATAAATATAGTAAGAATAATAATTCACAATGCTTACATGAAAATATGAAGCGATTATTTTTTTCCCAATACCCTAATAAGAAACATATACATAAATATTTAAAAACAAAATTTGTAAATTACCTAAAATTGATCATATCTAATAAAAAATCAAATCTTCTTGTACATAATAAAGTGGGAAAGAGTTAACACAAGAAGATGTAGAAAATTCTTATCAAATTTTTGTTATGTCTCACGGATGTCAATTACTACAATCTAAAAGGACGGTGGAAACACAATAAATAATATACAACAAAAAGTAAAAGAACTCTTAAATAAAAAGATAAGTATCTACTTAAGACATCAATGGGCCCTGATGCTTGTGCCTTATATGTTACATGTTACAAACAGTACATTATTTGCTGTATAACATGCAAAGAGAAAGACCTTTTCATTTTTCTCCTCTCTTTTTTCATTTTTTCCTTTTTTTAATCCCTGTTCTCTCGTCTGCTAAAAGTTCAAAGAATCCATTTCATATTTGTCATTAATGTGTTTATATTTCCTTCTTTTTTGTTTGTTTGCATATGTTCTAACTTCTAACCTACTCTACCGTTAATACATTGGTTTTATCAGCATTTTTCCTTTTTATGCATATATATGTCCAAGATGCATTCGTGATCAAAATTTGAATGAGTGACAGATCTAGAAACATATATACACACAATACATATAATATTCAGAAAATAAAATAAAATCCTTGTGGGGCCAACTGTCCTAAGAAGGTTATATGTTATATGTAGGTTTGATACTTATTTGAATCACGTGCCAAGGGAAAGGGAACTAAATAATAGAGCATATACGTCACTTTTTAAATTACAAAAGAGTTATAATTTCTTTAAATTATTTATGTTGATAAAAAAAAAAGAATTTTGTGAGACTTAAACAAAATAACAGCATATTATAATTAAATAGCAATGTGTGTACAAAGATGATATTTGCATAAGTAAAATAGAAATATCAACTCTACTACAGGCTATTCAATAATACTTGCTTCCAGTGTTATCCTTTTAAAATAATTCAGATAAGTTCATAGTAATGTAAGTAGCTCATTGATAGGAAATTCATTTTATAAATACATATATATTCATTTTATTTTATTTATTATTTATTGGATAGGTTTTATATTATATTTTTTTTTAATTACTATATTATTTATAATATTTATTTTACTATTTCAATATCATACTTCAAGATATTTTAACAATTATACTAATTAACATGATAAAAATGTGTTATTTTTATTTTATTTTAAATTTAATTAAAAATATTTTAAGATATAGTATAAGATTAATGGTAGAATACATAACATAAAAAATATAATTAAAACTAAAACATATAATTAAAATAATTAATTTATAAATAAAGAATTGTAAGAGTTTAAAATTAATAAAAAAAACTAGAACTATAAATAATCCAAATACATTTTTATCAATAAAATAAATTTAAAATTTATATAAAAATATTTTATTAATATGTCCATTTTAATATTTTATATTTATTAATTATTTAAATAAATAATTTTATTGAACACTTATAATTTCATAAGTTAAATTAACTCATTTAACAGCTTTTACCTTTCAACTACTAAGTATCATCTAACTTTTCTTATTTTAACTAATTTTTTTAATTTTTAGCTCACTTCTTTTATAATTTTTTTCTTCTAGTATAGCCGAAATAAAGAAAAACAATTGACACAATAAGTCAATAACAACGGTAAATTAATCCAAAAATAAACATATAAATATATTAAGACAATCAGATTCATCTCTAAAAAAATAATAGGATGCAATTTTATGAAGAAAAACATAATAAAGCAATTAAGTATTGTAATTTCATAAATATATAATTATATAAATACGAGTGAAAAGTTGATTTCATAACTAAAATTACATACACATAAGTTCAATTTGAATCAGATTAGATTAATTTTTAAAATTGAATCCATCGATCCAATTTAAACATAGAAAATTCAATTTTGCATTTTTTGGTTTGTTAGTTTTTTTTTAAATATAGTTTGATTTTTGCAATTTATATTGGATAGGATTAATGTCAGGTGAGAATCGATAAAGTCAGTGGAACGAGCCCACTTGATTGCAATGGGAGGGACCTTGGCACTCTAATTTTTTAATTTAATTTTTTCACACACACATATATATATATATATATATATATATATATATATATATGAGTTTGGTCGGGTAAATAGTGATATTTAAGTGTTATTTTTTTTATAAAATATTCGATTATTTTTTAGTTTTTATTATAGAGGTGATTGTATTTTATTTTATTTTTTAATGAAATATTTGACTATTATTTTTCTTTTTAATAAATTTTTATATGTTATTATTATTGTTATTATAATAGAATTTATAAATGATTTTATTTGTAATAAAATGATTTTACTAGTCTTGTTCGTATATTTGATTAATTATAATTGAGTTTAAGAATTAAATGTTATTTATCGATCATTGTAATCCAAACTTAAAAGAATATCGTATAAAAGATAAAAAACTTGAACTTTGAGATCCGTTGATAAATATTATATCTTGCTACCATTTTTTTTTTATTTGTGAAGTTACAATGTACTTTTAATGCTCGTGTAAAAAAAACATTCTACTTTGTAAATCTTAGGAAAACAAATTGGTTATCATGTTACACAAGAAATTTGTCCAAAATTTATTTCTAAAGCTATAACTTTTTGTTATGACACAATATATATATTTTTTATATTTCTACTAATTAATAAGCACATTATTTTTCAAACATGGTCGATTATTATTGTTATAAAAGATAATTTAGCGAGTAATATAATTTATACTAATTTAGTAGATTTGAAAAATATAATTAATAGGATTTTTTTTAAAAATTATGGTTAGGATAGATACTAAATTTTATTATAAATTTTTGAAGGTTTTTGGTGGTACGTGAAATTGATGATTGCTATTTGATATCTTAAATCTTTAAAAGGTATTTAATTTATCTTCTAGATAAATATATTTGTTTTATCTTATATTCTTAAATCAATAAAATTGTATAAAATTTAATGCTTATAGGTTAAACTTTATTTTCAGTTCCCTTTCCTCCCCAGTTATTCAAATCTAACTCCGTCCCTACATGAAGTCTTAATTCTTAACAGATTATTTCATTTAATAAAATATATATTTTAATTTTTTAATTAAAAATATCACTTTATTTATGCTTTGTTTCTTGCTTTAATAGTTTGTATATGAAATAGTGAAAAAAAAATTGTATTGGTTTCACTATTTTTTTGTATAAATCTTAAAAAAAAAAGATGATTTTTTATAATTAAAAATAAAAGTAAAAAATAAAAACTTTTTTTTTTAAATAAAACGACCCCATAACTGCTGTAAATACAATTCTTAATTATTTGCAGCAATGTGTGTAGAAAAACGATATTTGCATAAGTAAAAAGAAATATCAACTCCACAAACTGTTGCAAATTCTTTAGTTCCACTGTAATCCTTTTTAAATAATTCAGATAGAACTCTGAAGACAATGTGAGTGGGTTATTGATGCAATATTAATTGTATAATTTTGGAAGGAATAGGATATTATTAATCCGTTGTAGTCTAGTTGGTTAGGATACTCGGCTCTCACCCGAGAGACCCGGGTTCAAGTCCCGGCAACGGAAAAGTTTTGGTTTTTCATTCATTTGCATCTACATAATCGGATTGAAACACCCAGTTTTAAAAATGATTTTATTCGTAATTTTTATTAGTTGAGAATGGATGGTAAGCTCTTTTAAAAAGGAATTTGTCTCTGACATTTTAGGTCATTGACCTGATCATTTTATTTCATCTTGTTTTGAATATTCCTAGAATTTATTTATTTATTTGTTTTTTTCCCTTCGATATTTCTCTATTTAAGATCATTTCACATGTTTTATTGTGAAAGTAATTCTTTTAGTATATATAATTGTCTCTTCAATTTCAGTATATTTATTTGTTACTTTAAAGTATCAAGAACATATTATTATTTTTTATTTTATCTCAATTTTCTGAATTATAAAGTGAAATAAGAGAAGATTAATTATACAAGAGGATAATACAATTAAATGGACTTTAAAATTGATAATATTTAAAATAGTTTTAAATTTTTATGCAGTCAACAGATAATTATTTTAAAACTGAAAGTATATCATTTAAGTTTTTGCATATACTTAAAAGCATAATAAATGTTTTAATATTAAAAATATAATTATATTTGACTAAGCATATTAAGTATTTTACATGTTATTGTTTTATTCCTTTAAATATAATTATTTTCAATTTAAATATTGATGCACTATTTCATATGAATAGATAGGGTCCATTCAAATAAATTATTTTTATAATTACTTTCTCACATTCAAAATTTTATCCTTTTAATTTATTTGATAATAAAATTTTCTTCTATTGTTGCGTCTATATTATTACTCTTATTTTAATACAACTTGTCGTAACATGATATTCCACACACATGTATATATATAATAAAGATGAAGACACTTTAGTTTCATTCAAAATTTTATTCTTTTAATTTATTTGACAATAAAATTTTTATTCTATTATTGTGTCAACATTATTGATCTCATTCCAATAAAACTTGTTGTAGCATGATATATATATATATATTATTACTTTTTTTTTTTGTGAAGATGAAAACACTCTATTATTAGTTTCAAATTCAAAATTTTATCCTTCCTCTCGTAAAGATGAAGAGCAGCTTTTGTCCAAAAATAGAAAATCTAAGATACCAACTCAGGGACAAGCTTCTAAAATATTTACTTGCTAAAGAGCTTATGCCACATTTAATTTACCTCATGGTTGTAGTATCAGAACTGTGTCTCACCCACGTCCAAACCTATAATAGTGATTCATGTACTACAAGGTGCTCATATCTCTAAATATTGTTATTTTGCTGGATTAGAGTATGACTTGAATGTATTATTTCACGTTATGATTAAACTGATAGACTCATTATCACCATAGAGAGAATTAGAGAAGTCAATTCAATGGACTTTACACTATCAAAAACTCAACTAGATTAATTATATATTGTTTTTCAAGAATATAATTTTATATAATAATTTTATCTTTATGTAATTTTAAAAATACTCATATAATTTGTCGAACAATAAAAATCATCATAAGATAAAAAAAATTGAACAAAAATAATTTCAACCGAACAAAAATTTTAAAGAAAAAAAAATCATTTTAAAAGAGAAGGAGTTGGAAGCTTTCTTCGTTACACCATATTATTTTAGTAATCTCACTTTTATTTTTTTAGTTTTAACACACATCATCCTATCCGCTTTTTGTACGATTAACTTGACTAAGAAAAATGCAGGACAAAAATTTATATTTTTATTTCTTTAAAGTGATATTAAATGTGTATTTGACTATTAACTTACGTGTAATTGAACTGATACGAAATAATTATAATTTAATAATAACAATGTTCTGGTTGATCATAATTATCTCTCTTGAAATATGCTTGTAATATTAATAAAAAAATTATGTATTTGGTTTAATTTATTTTTAAAAATAATCATTTATTATTTTAAGTTTTCAATAAAAATTTAAAAATAAGTAACTATTGTTTTTAAGAAAAAAGTTGTTCCAATGATACCATAACATGATGACACTTGAGAAGATTGGAACGAAAACGAGGCCTAATTTTTTTGTCTACAGTATATATAGTGGCATGAATGTTTGATGACGGAGAAAGATGGTAACGCTAACCATGTCTAAAAGCATAGCATCATTGAGCACTTGTCCAACTTATCATAGCCACACAAACAAGTCAAACTATGCCAAATCTCCGAATTGTTTCATCTTCTTCAGACAACCTTGGACAACATGTCTGTTACCTTCGAATTTGGACCTTTCTTGCGGTGGCAGTGTTAGTGCCTCTGCATCCTTGTCCGAGACCACCGACGACGTAACCGTGGACAAAAATGCAAAAATTTGTAAGTTCTGCAAAATGGGTGATCTCAGAAACGCCATGGAATTGCTCAAAAGGTCACAAAGCTCTGAACTTGAGTTGAATACTTACTGTTCTTTGTTGCAGCTCTGTGCTGAGCTTAAATCTTTGGAAGATGGAAAGCAGGTTCATTCCATTATCACTTCCAATAGCATGGCAATTGATGAAGTTTTGGGGGCAAAACTAGTCTTCATGTATGTAAATTGTGGTGATTTGGTTAAAGGGAGACGAATATTTGATGGGATTCTCAATGATAAGGTTTTTCTTTGGAATCTTTTGATGTCTGAGTATGCAAAGGGTGGTAATTACAGGGAAGGTGCGAGTCTTTTTGAGAAAATGCAGAAGTTGGGAATTAGAGGGGATTCATATACATTTACTTGTATCTTAAAGTGTTTTGCTGCATTGGCTAAGGTTAGGGAGTGTAAAAGGGTTCATGGGTATATTTTAAAACTGGGTTTTGGTTCTTATAATGCTGTCGTTAACTCTCTAATTGCAGCTTATTTTAAATGTGGTGAAGTTAAGAGTGCGCGTAATTTGTTTGATGAATTGAGTGACCGAGATGTTGTTTCCTGGAATTCTATGATTAGTGGGTGTGTTATGAATGGGTTTTCCAGAAACGGACTTGAGTTTTTCATTCAGATGCTGAATTTGGGGGTTGATGTGGATTCCGCCACCTTGGTTAACGTTCTTGTGGCTTGTGCAAATGTTGGCAACCTTTCATTGGGTAGAGCTCTTCATGCTTATGGAGTGAAAGCTGGTTTTGGCGGGGATGTCATGTTTAACAACACCTTACTAGACATGTATTCTAAATGTGGTAATTTAAATGGTGCAACTGACGTTTTTGTGAAGATGGGTGAAACAACTATAGTTTCTTGGACTTCAATCATAGCTGCTTACATAAGAGAAGGTCTATATGATGATGCTATCGGATTATTCGATGAAATGAAAAGCAAAGGTCTTAGGCCTGATATTTATACTGTCACAAGTGTTGTTCATGCTTGTGCTTGTAGCAACTCGTTGGATAAAGGAAGGGATGTACACAATTACATTAAAAAGAATAGAATGGGGTCGAGTTTGCCTGTTTCTAATGCTCTCATGAATATGTATGCAAAATGTGGAAGCATGGAAGAAGCTCATTTAATTTTCTCTCAAATTCCAGTCAAGGATATTGTCTCATGGAACACAATAATTGGAGGTTATTCACAAAATTCACTTCCCAACGAAGCACTGGAACTGTTTCTGGACATGCAAAGACAATTGAAGCCTGATGACATTACAATGGCTTGTGTCCTTCCAGCTTGTGCAGGCTTAGCAGCTCTAGAGAAAGGCAGAGAGATACATGGGCACGTATTGAGAAAAGGTTATTTTTCGGATTTACATGTAGCCTCTGCACTTGTTGATATGTATGTGAAGTGTGGGTTATTAGTTCTTGCGCAGAAACTGTTTGATATGATTCCTAAAAAGGATCTGATCTCGTGGACTGTTATGATAGCTGGATACGGCATGCATGGGTTTGGAAAGGAGGCAATTTCCATTTTTGAAAAGATGAGGATTGCAGGTATTGAGCCTGAAGAGTCCTCCTTCACTTCCATACTCTATGCTTGCAGTCATTCTGGATTACTAAAAGAGGGATGGAAATTCTTTAGTTCCATGAGAAGTGAATGCAACATCGAGCCCAAGTTAGAACACTATGCCTGTATGGTGGATCTCCTTGTCCGCTCTGGAAATCTATCCAAGGCATACAAGTTCATTAAAACTATGCCAATTAAAGCAGATGCTACGATTTGGGGTGCATTGCTTTCTGGGTGCAGGATCCATCATGACGTGGAGCTAGCAGAAAAAGTGGCAGAGCATATTTTTGAGCTTGAGCCAGAGAACACAAGGTACTATGTTCTTCTAGCGAATGTCTATGCAGAAGCAGAGAAGTTGGAAGAAGTGAAAAAGTTAAAAAGAAGGGTAGGTAAGTGCGGATTAAAAAAGGATCAAGGCTGTAGTTGGATAGAGGTCCAAGGAAAGTTTAATATCTTTGTTGCTGGGGATACTTCACATCCTCAAGCCAAAAGGATAGATTCGTTGCTGAGAAAAATGAGAATGAAAATGAATAGAGGAGGTTACTCTAATAAGATAAGGTATGCATTGATTAATGCAGATGATATGAAGAAGGAGGTGCTTTTATGTGGACACAGTGAGAAGTTAGCCATGGCTTTTGGTATACTAAATTTGGTTCCAGGGAGGACTGTTAGGGTAACCAAGAATCTAAGAGTATGTGGGGATTGTCATGAGATGGGGAAGTTCATGTCTAAGACATCTGGGAGGGAAATTGTCTTGAGAGATTCAAACCGGTTTCACCATTTCAAGGATGGTTTATGTTCTTGCAGAGGTTTCTGGTAAATCATTGGAAAAATTCAATAGAGGGGAAGTTCTCTAATGTCAATGTATCATCCTACCCTTCATGAGAATTGATAACTGCATATTTTGCAATCACAGTTCTCTTACTGATGTAATACACATTATAGATTAGGATACAAGGTGAAGGCCAAAGTGTATGTAGAAAGGATAGCCACACATGCAGAATCAGTGGTTGAGTCTGAGAAATGATGTTTTTCATGGATGACTTGTCTAAACATCTAAACATGCTGGTTGTGATTGTGCTAGTGGTCTCAGTTTGCTTTTAGATTCCAACTTTCGTTGCTGATTTCTGATCATGTTGATCAATCTTGACTCTTAGGGAATCAAAATGTGAATGAGCATAAAAATGCTTAGGAAATGAGGAATCAGTGCTGTATACCCATTTTTTGAAGTACGAGTATGGTTGCATGTGGATGCCACGCCACACACTGAATGGGTGACGTGTTTTTGAGGTATTTTAGATTCAAATTACTCTCCATTAGGCATCTGATTCGGCTGAAACATTACACATTCACAGAATCACATTCAGTTTGTTTTTGTCCCCCCTTAAAGGAATATGAATCAAATAACTTTACTCCTCAAAAGACACAACTGTAGCCCTTCAAAGTCATTTTCATGAGTTAAAACAATAATCGATTATATCCTGCATACAATCTTTATAGTCTACTCATTTTAAAAGGAAAAGTGAAAATTTTTAGTCACAAAATTATACGTGCATCAAGAGTTTCTACTTTACATGATACTTTGTCATTTACGTGCCTTGCACATGCAATGGCAAATCCACCCTACCCATGAAAACTGCTTTTTTTCGGTTTTCAGGGGGAAAAATCTGCATCTACAAACTCAGAAATATTAATTAAAGTAGTCATTAAGAACTTGGCTCTTAGGTTGCAAGGCACAATTTCCATGTCAACACTGTGCATAACCAATAATGTGCAAGTAAAACCAATGAGAATTGACTTAACAGCATTTATGATCAAATACTCAATCTCCTTTTTGTGTCATGTCTTAGTCTTAGAAAGAAAAGCGATCTTACATCGTAACTTATATTCACAAAACAAATAAAAATGTGCAGACAGATTCTCTTCATGCTTACTGAGTGCTCACTTATTTATTTATTTATTTCAATTGCTAAAATACATTGGCGTAAACTGTGGCTTGAATATATGTCGCAACATAGAGAGTTACTTTTAATTATTTTTTGGTAAACGAAAGTTTAGATTAAGGAAAGGTATGCTGATCCAGAAAGGACACCATTCTTAATGAGAATTTAAAGTGAAATTACAACCTATCAACGGATTGTCATGAAATCATAGACATATGATAGCTGAAGACCATTATAATAATTTCTTGTAGGAATAGAAGGCAATTAGATGAGTCACTCCCTGTTGACAATTTAATCTATAACAATATTATCGTCGCATGTATTGGAATGAGACTAATTCTTTCAATATTGTGGCAACTAAAAGCCCTTTAACTAAAGCAATCAAAATGTTGAGCATTATATTTAAATAAGTAACGCTGATTTTTTTATTAGCTTAAACATAATTTCTTGTCGAACGTTAACATAATAATTTATAAACTTAAAACAAAATTTAAAAACTATTAAAATTTTCTAAAACTCCTAAATTCCTAAAACTAATTACACATCACTATCAAAGTACTGTTCAATCTTTTGGATGCTTGAACTTGATAACTTAATAATTTAATTTAGAATTTAAAAGCTTGGAAATAATATGACTTTACTTTCCAATCAGAAAAGATGTAATATATTTGAACATTCCAATCTAATTTAGAAATGGAAACTAGCAATAAATTTTATATTTAACTACTTAATGAAGGTATATATGATGGACAGCTCATATCAAACGGTCCACAATAAAATCAGCATGCACATCATAATTGTATGAGACTTGAGAGCTAGACAAACACAACCATGCATTATTATTCCCAACTTACCAAATCATGTCATCAACCATCACCAGCTCGGCGTTGTTCCAACAAATAATGGCATCACTTTCTGTTTTTAAACCAGAAAATATTTGACAACTAATCTTTTTTTACTGAGTGAACTTGTTTGAAGTGAAATGATACTTTCACTCTATATCTAAACCGATAATCAAATTTCAGACTAATAAAAGACAAAATTTGCGAGCCGGAACTTTATGTCTGTTAACTCAAAAGCATGGCAGATACAGATTTACTTTTTTTATTTATCCAACAGGCATCGTACACAAAGAAAATGAAGGAAGAGAAAATTTGGAGAATCTTTAACGGTGAATTTCTCTCTACTGTCAGACTCTAGAAGAAGATTAAAAAATATACCGAAATTCTTTTTTTTTTAATTAAGCAGCATTACTTTTATAAGCAACAGTAGTTGGTAGTTCACGTACTTTGTTAGTTTTTCGAAAAACTGAAATAAGCAACAAGCTTTGAAGTTGTTCTTTAATATACGTACTTATTTATTATAATTTTTTGTTAAATTAAAATGTAGTCCTTACACTGACAATAATTTTCATTTTAGTTTTTATATGAAAAAATTACATTTTAATCCTAATATTTTTTTTACGAATAAATCTTCATTGTTTACTAAAATTATAGATATTAAAAACATTTAAAAATGATTCCCACTATTTATCAAAAAGTATAATGATATGATTTAGTCATATTTGACAATAGTTGTTGTTCCATTTCTTATGTATTTTTTTTCTTACATTTCATTGTTTTTATTTCCTATATAAAAAATATTTATATTATAATTCTCCACTTGATATATTATTTTCCTATTGATCTCTATATGATTTTTTTGTAACTTTAATAAATAATAGGTATTCATTTGTAAAAAAAATTATGTAAAGATCATAATATATTTTTTTCACAGAAAGATTAAAACAAGAAATAATATTTAGGAACTAACTTTATAATTTAACTTATTTATCTAATCATGAGATGTAGATAAATGCTAACCACTGTTTCCAGAACATTAATTATATAGACAAATTTATTATATCAGAAATATTAAAATATTACATATTTATTTTTAAATAATTAAAAATATTTAACGTAATATTTTTAATCCTTGTAAATAATCCTATAAAGAAACTATCGATGTTATACTTTCAACTAATTAAAAATTATGGTTAGCATGACACTTCTATATTTATGATAAAAATCAATAAACATTACATATATTATTTTCTCTTATTAAAATTTCATCATTTAAATGAAATAATTTATTTGATCTTTGCAGTATAACTAACGTTACCTGAAAAATCTTAGCAATATATATATAATATTAAAACTACCCAATTCTCTTACCACCCAGTGGGTTCTTAATATACTTTTTTTACACTTTGGAATTAGAGGAAATGCATATAACTCTACTAAATGATGTAAATCTGATTCCTAATTTATTAACTCACTTGCTAGATCCATGCACTTCACTCAATCATAAAAATGCGATAAAAAAATGTTTCAGAAAATATTTTGCTTACATACATTTCTCCCCCCTTAAATTTTATTTTATTGATTTTTACAATTAGTTAATTATAAAAATGTTCTTATTTTGCAAATTTGTTAAAAAAAATATTTTGAAAAGAACATTCCACAAATACTAGTTTGTTACTTTACCCATAGCAATTGTCATTCCTGTGTGCAATTTTGCACTACAACTAAAGTTAATCAACGCGAAATTACAATTTTGACACATTAGTGATTAGTATAGATACATTACTTACTGATTGAGGCTGTAAAACTAAAAAAAATCCAAACAAAAGTTTATGAGAAAAGCTAATAATATATTCTATTCTATAATATATTTTTTAAGTATATTATTATTAATTAAAATTTACTAAAAAATACAAAATTTTGCTTCTTATTTAATAAAATTTTTCATTTTTAGTAAAGTTTACTATTAGAAGAAATAATTAAAGATTATGTTCAGCCATCCTCAAGGTTTATTTGTGAAAAAAGTGATGAAAGTGTATTCCTAAAAGTTTATTGGAGAAGTGTGGTGGAATAGAAAACAAAAGTGTGATTGAGCGGCGGAATGAATGAAAGGTGTGAGAAAGAAATAAGTTAGTATTACATCTTTCTGGCTATCACACCGCACCAACACCATCGCTATCATTCCTCCTATCTAAATCATTGCACTGCACGGGAAATTTATTAAAGTGAAATTATGTAAAATCATTATCAATATTTTAGAAGATTAAATTATTGTTTTTTAATTATTTTATTTTATTTTATTTGATCTTTCTTTTAAAACCGTTTTAAACTTATCATTTTCGTCCAATTAAACCAACGCAGTTAGACAGTCAACGATTAGAATTTTGAATTATGAATTATGACATTTTTAACCGCCACTATTATATTTTTATTTTAAAATTTTAAAATAAAAATAAAATATTATAATTTAATAAAATATTATTTTAAAATTGGGATAGTTTTAACTGCAAGTATAATAAATTTAATTTTTAAATTATCAAAAATAAAAAATTATAATTTAATAATTATTTTTAGTTATAGAATAATTTTATTTGTTAAATTTAATAAAGTTATAATTAAAAACTATAATTTAAATTTTATAATATTGTGTTATAACTATTATTTATAATATTATTATATAAAATTCAATATCTATACTAATATTATATTATATTATAAACATTCAATATTATATCATTATAAAATTTGTTATAATACAGTGAATGTTATAATAATTGTTTATATATAATTTTATAACAATTTTAAAACAGTTATTTTTATAATATTTACTGTATTATTAATAGTAATATTTAAATCTTTTATTGTTATATTTATTATTATAAAGAATAGTTATAACACAATATTATAAAATTTAAAATATTAATATATATGATACGATAAATATAATATAGTTTCAAATTATTAAATTATTCTAATTTCATAAATTTCAATGAAATAAAATTCAAATTATAGTTTTATTATTATAATTTTATTAAATTTAACAAATAAAATTATTATATAACTAAAAATAATTATTAAACAATATTATAAAATTTAAAATATTAATAGATATATGACATTATAAATATTAACATATTACTAAATTATTATATTTTCATAAATTTCAATAAAATAGAATTCAAATTATAGTTTTTTTGTTATAATTTTCTGCAATTTAACAAAATAAAATTATTACGATAACAACTAAAAATCATAAATAAACTATTTTTTTTTAAATTATAACTTTTATAATTTAAAAAAATTAATTACTGTGGCATTACAAATCGTTATAATTTTAAAATAATATTTTTATTTAATTGTAATATTTTATTATTACTTTTAAATTTTAAATAAAAATATGATGGCAGTGATTAAAAATACTACTATTTATAATTTAAAATTGATACTTTAACGACTTAGATTAATTGAAGAAAAAATAACAGTGAAACAGTTTTTCAAATGGAAAATTTTAATTGGATTTTTATTAATAAAATGACTAAATTAAATAAAAATTCAAAGAAATAATTTAGTCTTTTTGTAATTTTTAATAGATTCTTATTATTAATAAAAAAAAACGTCTAAAAAGGTGAGAAACTAAAAGGACATCAATTTAATGATCAAAATTTCCTCTCTTGTTGGTTGTTTCTATGGGGGTGCCACCTTTCATTTTAGGAATCACCTCTCACTGGCCCGACTTGTAGGTGACTTAAAATAAATTTTGATAAAATAAATTTATTTTAGATTAAAAAACTATATATTAAAAAAAAATTCGAACATTTTTATCTGTTGTCTTTTTTATTTTATAAAAATTAATAACAATTTAATAAAAGCTTGAATTACAATGCTTAATCCTTTTGTCCGCGCTGCTTTTAAATTCTCACTGTACTGTATGAGCATTGTAGAATAAATAAATGAATTAAAGAAAGATCCATCTCAAATAATTACGAAAATTCCTACTCTAAACTCTGAAAAGCGTAAATAAAAAATTTGCTCAGCGACAGCACTTGGAGCACAGGATTAGGAAAACAATGAGAAAGACAACGGAAGAAAGCGCTATGGCGACGCCGAGAACCACCTTGTTGGGCCCATGATGGTGCTCCTTCTTGTGAGTGGCACCATCACCACCATGATCATCATAATCATCGTCACCATAATCACCATCACTGCTATCATCCGCAGAGGAACGCTTGGCAGGTGGAGGAGACACCGGCATCCCGAACTTATCACAAGGAGCAATCTCGAGCTTCAACTTGGAAGACAGAACCGAACGGTTGTAACACAAGTTCCCGTTCCCACCCACCTTCAACACTTGCAACTTCTCGATAAACGTGGAGTTGAAAGGCACAACCCCGCGAAGGAGGTTGTCCGCCAGGTTTAAGTACTTGAGATTCCTCATTTCTGAAATGAATGTTGGGATTGTCCCGTTGAGCTGGTTTGAGCTCAGATCCAAGTGGACCAAACCTGGTATGGCAGATAACGAATCTGGTACGGACCCCGAGAAGGAATTCGAAGCCAAAGAGAGAGCTTTTAGAGAAATCAAGTCCCCGATGGAAGAAGGTATCTCACCTTTTAGTCCATTGGAAGAAAGGTTCAAAGTTTCAAGGCTATCCAACATGGTGATGGAGGGGGGTATGTTTCCTTTGAGGTTGTTGAAAGAAAAATCTATGAAGGTGAGGTTGGAATGGATGTGTCTTGGGATAGAACCGGTGAGGTTGGCGTGGGAAATGGTTAAGGTTTTGAGGTTGGTCATACGGGAAAGGACAACGTAGGGGGCGGAGGCTTTGATGGTGACATTGGAGAGAGTGAGGTCGGTGAGGTTAACGAGGAGCGAGAGGGAGACTCCGGAGATGTTGCGGAGGCTGTTGATGGAGGTGAAGGAGCGGAGAGAGGAGGCAAGTTGGGGAGGGAAGCGAGTGGGAGTGGGGGAGGGAGTGATGGGGCAGTCGAGGAGGTGGAGGGTGCGGAGAGTGGAGAGAGACTTGAGTGCTGCGAAGGAGAGAGAGTGGTGAGTTGATGTGCAGTTGGAGAGTTGGAGGGAGGTGAGGTGGCGGAAGGGTGTGGAGATGTCACAGAGTATTGAGGGTTGGGAGCATGGATCTTTAGTGGTGGGGATGTTAAGGGACTGGAGGGCCTTCATTTGCTTTGGGTCCAGAGGTGGTGTTACTGTTATGCTTATTGTGGGGAGGAGGAGGAAGAACACAACAATGGTGAATGCTGCTGCTTTCATGCCTCAACGGTCAGAGTCAGTAAACTAGCCAGAGTGATGGAGTGGGGAATCACATCTACATTACTTGCCCATTTAAATCATCTGACTCACTTCAAATTTATACTGCCTAACATTTTTAAATATTATTTTATTTATTCAAAATTATATAACATAATATTTTTACTTTATATGAAACACTGTGTCCAACCCTCATCTCCGATTCCGATCCTCTGCATTTGTTAGGAGAACAGCAAGAATCACATTCATTCAATTTTAATGGCTGGATTTATTACCGCACACATACCATTATTTTTAAGCTTCATAGTATTAATTGATGAAATCTATCTCAGTTCTTAAGAGACCTTTTGGTGTTATAACTTTTCAATATCGTTATTTATATATAAAAAAAAAGAGGATCCGGATCCCACTCTTTTTTTTTTTTTTTTCACTCATCTCTTATTTATTTACACGTTACTTGTGCTAATGTGTGCATAGTACATAGTATTTTTTAACTTTATATTTTTTTTGGTAATAACTTATTTATATATAATTTATAATTCAATAACAGTTTAAAAATATTTTATATGGTGAGTATATCTTATTTTAATATGTACATATATAAAGAAACAATTAAATTACTCTAAATAGTACGTATGATAAAAATAAGATAGATGAAAAAATAGAAAAATAATAACAAAAATTAAAATATTTGTTTTTATAAAATAAAAAATATATAATTTATTTAATTAATTAAAATAGTTTATTTTTAAAATAATACGATAATTAATTATCATATTTTAATAATTGATTATCAAAGCCTTAAATCGTATTACTAGTGTATTTTCACAAAATTGAAAAAAATAAAAAAATGAAAATCACACATTTGAATTTCTTGACCTCCTTATTTGTGTACCGTCAAAGCACAATTTCGATATTCACACTATTTCAGTGCATTCCCTTTTTGTGCCCCACTATTTCAACTTACTAAACATATATTGTAAAGGTAATATGAATCTAACAAGGAGCTGAGGTCTTTCTTTATTTATTTATTCAATGAAAGGAATAATGTTTAATAAAAAATTGTGAAAAGTTATCCGTTCAACAACAATACTATAATATTTGTTCTTTAAAATATGAATGGTTTTTCTTACCTGGGAATGTTTTTTTGGGGTCAGAACTTTTGAACTGAATTACAACAGTGCAAGTGGGATCCAGCTCTTCCTTGGGTCGGATTCCACATTTTAAATTCTATTTATTATTTTCCGAAATCTGATAACTAGTCTTCATTATCATGTCAACATGGTTTTCAGCCAGACAACAAAATGAAGAACAAAATCCGATTAAAGAAAGCAATGGGGCGTTGTCATTATTATATTTCTTCTCTTTATCTCTATGTCCTTTTTAATTTCAATATTAGTTTTTGGTTTCCTCGTTCTTACGTTTCATATGTTATACTCATGTTCTTTATTTCTTCTATCAAAAGAAAAAGCATAATAATTATATATTATTTTAAGAAACTCTTTGAAACTACGTCAATACTGTATGACATCCTTTTATTTGACGTTTTTCTGTATCTTTTGTCTTCTAGCGTCTAATGAGTGCATCGGCCATTATTATAGATTGAACATTTATAGAAAACAAAGTATATTAATAGTTATTGATTAAAAAATTAATAGTTGAAAATTATGTTAAATTAAATATATATTTTAAAATTAATTATAATTTTAATCATTAATTTTAATTAATAGTTATTAATATATCTTATCATCTCACGTAGAGCCAAATCCATTGTTAAATGGTGCAATTACCTTGTTTCCATCTTTTTTAAAGCATGATGTTTATTTGTTACAATTTTGATATTATCTCGTTTTAATTTTAATTAACTTATAATCTAAAATGTTTTAAGCTTTAACTCTATTCAGTTAACTATCAACTATATTTATTTCAGAAACAATACTAATTTATTAGTGAAAGTTACAAATCTTATTTACTATAATAATTTGATATTTTTATTAATATTTTACATTAATGAATTAAAGTTAGAGTTATATCATAGAATAATCATATCATCCAATTACAAATAACAATTTATATAATTTTAAAGTGAAAATCAACATAATTATATAAAATTATTTTATATTATTAATATATAATATATATTCTCTTAAAGTTAAAGATTTAATTTTTATATATTAATGTAAACCAATTAAATTTTTTTTAAATGCAACTTTTAAAATAGATATATATGAAAAATTAAACAATTTTATCACGTCTAATTATTTATTATTAAATGATAGTATAAAAAAATTTATATTATCATTATATTTAAATTAAATAAAAAATACTGTTAAATACAAATCAATCAATATTCTTAAAATACTAATTAGCAAGATCTTAAATTATTTATTAGAATACTCATCTTAATATTTTGATCACATTTGTTAAGTTTGTGAATAATTGGTGAATCGGTTCAAACTATATTTCAAGTTTGACTTTTTTGGTTTATATGGTTTATATATACTATATGCTAAACACTATTTTTCTTGAAAAATTGCCGCTCTTCCTGTATTTTTTATCATCTTTTAGATCCATGCGAGAGACTTTCCTGTCCAATAATTAAGCTATATATTCTATTTGTCACACTATTTTGTACTTCTAGCCCAGCATCAAGAGCTTTGTATATCAAGTAATCATGTGAAATTATATATATTCACATGATATTATGTGTTAATGAGATGCAACTGATAAATGAAGGATTTTATTTTTGCATATCTATTATAGCTCAATACTTTATTTTTATTATTTTGGTGTGAACTAAGATCATTTCTCATATGATAGTCAAAGAATATTCCTTAATTAGAGATATACAAATTTAAGCCGTGGTTTTACCTCCTTTAACAAAACCTTTTTTCATAGACTTTATTCTACCTTTTTAAATGAGAATTTAATTAAATCAAACAAGAAAAAAAAAACCATACACACTATATTTTAATATTAAATGAAAATGGATAAAGTAGTCTATAGATCTTTACCTCCTTATAAGTTTAAACAGTTTTTAATTTATACTTCATTAATTTTTACTTAAAATTAAAAATATCTATACAATATATAAAATACTTACTATAGTATTTTCTTAAAATACTATCATAGCCCTTTTAATACTCAATAAAGAGGTATTAAAAGGAAAAAAATTATATTTTAAAATAAAATAATATTTGTTTATTTAATAATTGATATAATTAATAGTTTTTATAATTTAATGGTTATCTTTTCATTTTCTCTTTAAAATAATTTTGTGCTGTCAATCAATAAAAAATTGTTGTTTGTATGACTTATAAACAAACTTATCACACAGAGTAGTAAATAATATAAAATTATTTTACATTGTCAATGTATGATATTTTTTAATTTTTATTCGTAATTGATATAATTAAAAAAATAGATTATATTCTATCGGTATAAATTTTACTGTATATAATTTAATTTTTATTGTAATTATTTTAAAATCATACTCATCATTATTTATAATTAAATAATAATATAAAATTATTTATAATTATTTTAAAATCATACTAGTAATTGATATAATTAAGAGAAATTTTACACTGATAATATAAATCTCACTATATATGATTTGATTTTTATTATAATTATTTTAAAATCATACTAATTATAATAAAAAGATAGTAGAGTGTTTTTTTTTTCTTCTACTAAATGAAAGAAATTGAGGCACGCAAGTAAATATGTCGTGGAAGAATTTGGAGAATACTTACCTCCTCTTCAATAAGTTGGAAATTTCACGGCTAGTTTAACTTTTTCTATCTTTCTGCTTTCTCTGAAATTATAGGAAAAAAAATCAGGGAAAAATCAGGGAAAACCCAATAAGTCAATTAGTAGCAGCAGATCATGTCTGCCGAATACCATTGTCCGTAAAATTTAAATTATTATGGATAATTTTATTTTTATTTTATAAAATAAAATAAATTTTATTTGTGAAACTCACGATCCATTTTTTTTATTTTCTTTAAAGATAAATGAAATAGAGCAAAAATCTAACATATTTTAATCACTCACTCAATTTTGGATTATGTGTACAATTCAATTTTGAAATTATTCAAATATATACTGCATTAATCCTTATTAGTGATAATACATTAGGATTAGGTGTAATGCAAAGTATATTAATTTGAATAATTTAAAGTTTTAATTTCATGATATAATTTATATTAAAGTATTTAAAGACAAAATTAGGAACTACTAACCTTATTATTGGCTATCACTATTAGTGAGGTTTGAGTTTAACAAAAGAAATCAGTCTCGTACAAGGTGATAAATTAAAATTAAAATATCTACTAAAAAAATTATTCACATCTAATATTTAATTATGACTTGAATATAATTAATTTTTTAAAATATATATGTGAAAAATAAAATAAACATTATCATAGGCCAATATGCTAATGTAATTACTCCAAAAAAAAAAAAAAGTTTTGGGGGTGAGAAAGGTGTGCACATAGGGCACTGACGGTGATCCCCTTTCTAAAGAAACAGGTGAGTGCTGGTTGAGGATAGGTTATATGTTGCATCGGTTCTAATTTGGACGCGTTTTTATAGTATTTTCTGATTCTGATGCTATGTTTTTTTTGGCCAAAATATGCAATACAAGTGGCAGACCAGTAGTTGTATACATGGACCATATGTAACGCCACACTTTAAAATTGAAGATCTCACCTACCATGTTTTTTCTGAAAATGAGTATATCTGTCATTTAATCCAAATCACCTTTTACTTAGAACACTTGTATCATGGAAAGAATTTCAACGTGTTACGGCTGCTGTAACAATTATGTGTTATAAAATGAGATTATTTCACTTTTTCCTCCACAAATTAATTATATATACCTCATGCGATTATACGGTAAGGGCTAGGGCAATCCCGAATTAAGTTCCTGTGTTCTAATATTCTTGTTAAATAATAAAAAATATAATATGTCTATTATTTTTTATAATCGCATCATTATTAATATTAGTTATGTTTGGAAAAAATAACTAATAAGTTCATTGAAAATTGTAAACCTTGGTTAGATGTATTTTATAAATTAGCTGTTGAACTGATTAATATATGTAAAATAATATAAAAATAAATACGATTTTTTTATAAAAATTATATTTTTATTTATAGAAAAAATTGTATATTTTAGGTTTTGTAGTTACTTTTGACTTTTGAACTCTTATAATTTTTTGTTTTTAAAAATCAATTAAATTATTAATAATATAATAATTAAAATAAATAGTGTAATATTGATTTTTTTATTCAAATAAATAATGTAATATAAAGGAGAAGATACACAGATTTTTTTTTTATCAAAACATTGAAAATAAAAATGAACTATAAGTTCAAGCTTAGACACTATAAAAGATAATGTCTACAATAACTTTATTAGTTAATGAAATAATATTGTTTATCAAATTCTTAAGTTACTCAAATAAATTATAAGTTAGTTAAAATGAATATTAAAATATACACATAAATGTTTTTATATGTAAAATATATTACATATTATATTTTCATTGAATAATTAAACTACAAAAATTTACAAAACTACAAAAGCCTAACGGCGAGGGTTCAAATAGTTTACATGCGGTTCTATATTCAGATCTCATTATCACCCTTGTACTGAAAAAAAGTAGAAAAACCTAACAAAAAATTTCTAAATTTAGCTTACATGGAATTGAAATTAAAAGCAATAATTAGGACGCCTAGTAGTGAACAAGTCCAAACTCTAACATTGTCATTGTACTATGGCTATGGGCTGTTGACTATATATATTTTCAAACATTTATTATAAGAATTAGTAAATAATAAAAATTTAACATTTCATTCTGGGTACTTATCCTCGTAAAGGTATCATAGTAAAGCAAGTAGCAATTCCTATTTAAATATTGAGATGTTTCCGCTACAAGCAAAAATTGAAGTTAATAATATTTGGGTGTAATAAAATGGGATGTTTATATACTGGAAAGAAGGAAAGTTATTAAGTACACGGACTATTTTTATGTAAGATGAAATAAATGAATGTTAACTATTACATTATTATAATTAGTTAAATTATAACACATAAGCTATGTTTTTTTTAAAAGTCATTTAATTTTTTAAGTAATTATTTGGCTTTAATTTTGATTATTTATGTATAATATATGTCATTAATTTACTTTTTCCATTCTAAAAAATAGTTTCTTACAAGATACATCTCCTTTGAGGTGAATGTCGTAAGTCCAGGTGAATAGAATAACTTCCTAAGGTTATGTGGAAACTAACACATTAAAAAAAAACTAATAATTAGGAGATTTAATTTTTACTTTTTCAACGTGTAACTTTTTGACCAGAGACAGGAAAGGAGATAAGAAAACAGGTAATTTCAATATCTAGCCATCTAAGGTTATTATCATCAAGTCGCAATAAGTACCAACGAAGTCCAATACATAAAACATATGGTTAGATATCTCAAAACACATTGAATAAGATCTGATTGCTAGTTACGTGTATAAAGATACTTCATTACAAAAGACAAATCACACTTTAGGAAAAGCTATGCCTTAAAAATAATTAATCATCGATTGTCAAGCAGAGATATCCTCGAATCTTGATACATCACTCTCGGTGAAAAAAGAAATTAAAAAAAGTAAGTGGAAGCTTACCAACAATTGTCTGGAATGGATTTTTGTTTTTTCATCTATTCTAAATTCTCTTAGTATGATGGCAAATGGGGTTATTATCTCTGCAGGGGCAAACCCTCTGTTCCAATTCCAAATGGCACAAAATATAATATTCGAATTCAGAAAACGTTGATCCAAAGCTTATGAGTACGCCGGAAAAAGTTGACGTAGAGTTCTAAATTTATTAATTTATGTTTCTCATTGAGTATAATCGTAAAGGGAAAGCAAATAGTCCCAAAACAGAGGAAAGCATAGGCACATATATATTCATTCTACTTTTACACAATTAATTAAACTATTCCCTCCGTTTATATATATGACAAATTCACAATCCCCTCTACCACCATTAACCATACAAAGAATCTGATCATATAACAAAACTGAACCAATACAAAAATGTGGTGGGTATCATCTGAATAAAGAAAATAAAGAACAAATAAAGACACAAGGTAATTAATTATTAGTGGGCAACATGAGGAGTGGGGACAGATCTTAGAAGAGTTGGATCGATGGTGGTTATGAGGTGTCGTGCTACGAGCTTCTCATCAAGGTCCATGGAGTGGCCTTTTTGGCTTGGGGAAGAAGGTGGGACGGTTCCTTTAGGAAGTGCACTCAGAAACAAATTGTCCCTTCTTGAAGATGGATGCTTCTCTAGAACAAGGTTTCTGGCTTGTAAAGACGAGCAAAGTGAAGCGAAGAGAAGCATGAAGAGGAGCAGCAAAGTGGTTGGTGGTGCCATATATTTGTTAACTAAGTAAGTAGAGCAAGCAATTGTGAACGAGGGAATGACTTTATGAGTGTAACTTAAATAGAGAGAGCTTGGAGATGAAGCTAGCTTTAAGGAATGCCCAAAGTCAAGAGAAAGTGGCGTGGGGTTTGAAAATCAAATAGGTGAGATTTAGACAGCAAGTGGAATGGGTATTGAAATGTAGGTGAGTCTATACTTTATTAAGATATTTCATAATATATTAAATGTTACGAGGTCACACCCGGCATCCAAATTAAAGGATTTTGTTATCTGTCTTAACACCTGTTCTTAAGGAACATATATACTATATTTTATTATTGAAATTTGCTAAAATACACCCTCTTCGGTTATAGAAGCATTACGTTAGCTATTATAACTATAATTATATTAAAATATATTTAAGGTGTAACTTGTTTACATATTTTTTCTAAAAAATAAATGAGTGCACACTAGAAACTAACAAAGATAATCGCTAGTGTACACATATATATTTTTTAAAATATATTAAAAATATATAATTACAATTTTTTTTAAAATATACTAAAATATAACTTGCTAACTTATTTCTTCTATAAACTAAATAGATGTAAGTTAATAAATTTCTTTATTATTATTATTTTTTATTTAAAAATGTAAATGTTAATTTATTCATCACAATTACTAGTATTCAAAGGTTGAATATTCAAACGAAATATTCTCAAACACGTGGCTAACTTACTTTCGATGGTATATTTGTAAGTACTTTGAAGTTTAAATCAATGTAGGTATATTATGAATCTATTTATATTATTTCTTCATTAGGCTCATTGTAGGTCTTTTTCTTGAGATAGCATGAAAAATTTTGTATCACTCTTATTAATAAGTGACGAATTTAGAAATTTTAAGTTATGGAGCAATAGCTATATATACAAATTAATATTTTAGTTTGTTTAATATACATGATAAATTTTTATTTTTATATAATTAAAATTAATAAATGAATACATATTTTTAGTATTTAAATCATATTATAACTAAATTTCATTATATATATATATATTATTTTTGAATTTCTAATGAATAATTTAAATTTTGATATAAAATTATTTTTAACCATTGATAATTTCTTAAAAAAAACTTGAAACTCAATTTCAAAATTCAACATTGAAAGAGTTGGACGGTTAGAAAATTAAAGTAGAAAAAGATAAAAAAAATTATAATATAAAATAATTAAAAAATTGATTAGTTGTGAAAATAGTGTGTTAATATAAAATTCTAAAAATATCTCATTGAGAAGATAGAAATAATGAAATTAAGACTATTAATGAGGATAATACTCATACTATGTATGAAAAACTAGATTTCAAATTATAAATTATATATGTATTACATTTACAAATGTTAAAAACTTAGTTCATTACTTCTAACATAATAATAACATTAATTCCATGCTTTTGGTCTATACTACGGTCCATTTGTGCGGAAGGATGAGTTTGGGTCATTACTTATTTGTCAAATTGAGCCCAAAATTTTTTAAAAGAAGTCCACAACATAAACAAATTTTGTATGTCAAATATATTAAATATATTTTTTTAATAATTTTTTTATTTATTTTATTCATCTTTGAAACTAATATTAATAGAACAAAAAATAATATAATAAAATATATTTAATGACACATATATTAATTTTAAAATAATATAAATGATTATTATTCTTGTAAATTTTTAGATTTTAGTGAGAGTTGAACTTGGAGTGATGAACGGTTTAGATTTACATTATCAAAAAATTATGTAACATATGTAGCAATGTACTAATTTACTAATCCTCCGGTTTAACTAGTTACTCTGAATCGATCATATTATCGATTTAATTTTTTTTTTTATTATACTGTTGGATTCACCTTCAACTAAATCATTAAATTAGTCAATTAAACTAATCTAACCATTAATTATATTTCTTCTTGATTCGACTGTTAAACAGTGATTTATAATTTTGTAAATATATATATATATATATATATATACACAATGCGGACTGTGGAGGAACTAAGTTAGGTGAGGGTAGCCACCGGGGGTGGGTTGTCTGATTTTTTTTTATTGAAACAAAATAAATTTTGCACACTTTTTGCTTACAGTTACTTGTCTGAATAAAAAACAAAAAAGAATGTTATTAGCTAAGTTTTATTTATTTTGGTTAGTTCACTTTTACTTGGTGCGACTTCCATTTCCTCAATAAATAACCATAAATTAGTGAAAGCTCGCACCAATATGAAGTAAGTGTATTTTAAAGAAAAAATATAAATTTATAATTTTTTATTATTAAATATGTCTAAATCAAAATTATACCATGTATAAATAGCATGAATTAAAAAAATAATATTTTATATGTTTTTGTACATGTTTCTAAGGATAGATTAAACACATAATAACTTAAAACTATTTTTTTTTATGCAAACCTATACTTATAGAGAAATCTTTAGTTTTGTTTTTATGAATTGTCATGCCTGTAGTTTTTTCATCATATATGTTTTCTATAATTTGGATAGAAGGTAAAAGATACTTTTCTTTTCCAAACACTTCTCTTAATACTCTATTAAATTCATATTGGATAAAATTTATATGATATTTTGAAGTAAAAAAATGAAATAAACATAAAAAGCTTGGAATTTTATGTTTCTTGAATCTTATGTGTTGTTATCATAATAGGATTACGGGAAGCATGCATTCACCATACTTTTTACATCCCAAAAATCTAAATCAATTGTGATAACTTTCAAAAGATAATCCTAGTGAGGTTATAGAGATTTTTTGGGACAAGATTTTGAAAATCTAATTCACTTTTTTTTTTTTAATTTCTTATCATTTGTCTAGTAAATATGTCATGTAAGCACGATTAACCATGTTGCTTAATGAGAATAAATAAAGGGACAAATTTGATTAATATTAAGAACTATTTTAATTTTTTTTAATTTTAAAAATAAACTTGGCACTGCCTTATATTTTTAGGGATGAAATTGGATATTTACTCAAATATTAATATGTAGTATATACTACTATTTTCTTATTTTATGATGATATTATATATATATATGCTTATTTTTTAATGTACATATGCTTATTTTTTAAAAACAATATATTAACAAATTACACCTTAAATATATTTTTTAAAAAATTATTATTATAGTTTATTAAAATATTCCTTAAAAAAAATGGATATATGTTAATAAATTCCATAAAAATTAACTAACGTACTCACTTTGGTCATTATTTTGTGAATTTTTTAAATAAATTTAGCTAATCATAAAATGATATTTCAATGAGTTGATTGCCACTGTTTATTTGGGGTTTGGACGTTTCTTGTGTAGTTGCTTATCCGTACTCTACTATTACTTACAGTTATTTTGTGAATTTTTTAATAAATTTTAGCTAACTATAAAATGATATTTCAATTAGTTGATTGTCATTATTTTTATTTTGGAGTTTGGATGTGTTTATTGTATTGTACTGTTACTTACGATATTTTAATATTGGACTGGTGATTCAACCGATTAACACTGGTTGAAAATTCAATGATTGAATTTTAGTTGAATTGATATTAAAAAAATAATAATTAAATAATACTTAAATAATACTTAAATAATATTAAAAAAATAATATAACAATTTTATAATACTAAAATTTAAAAATATAATATAATTTTATAATATTTTAACATTTAAAATACATACAAAGAACAAATCAAATATATTATATAACTAAATTTTAACGATATATATTAATATTTATTATTAATAATAAATTTATATTTTGAATAAAAAAGAAAATGACAAATACATTAAGTTATCTTCATTAAAAAATAAAAATAACATTGTATTAAATATTTCTTATTAAACAAAAAATTTGTTAATTTTTTTTATTGTTTTTGGCCGGTTTGGACTGTTTTATTTTATAATTTATTTGAATTGGTCACTTAACTAGTTTTTTAAGTTTACCAGTTATCATTTATAATTTTCACAATAGCTGTCACTTATCATCGTAATTATTTTTAAAAAACAATTTTCATTTAAAATTTTTTTATGTAAAATTTATAAAATTCATCAAATGCTTTAGTTTTAGAAAATATACATTTATTTTATAAAATTTTATTTCATTTAGTAAAAACAAATCAAGAAATAAAAATAAAGTTAAAATAATTAATACATTTTAAAATTTTAAATTAATTAATTTTAAAAATTAATTCTTTTACAATAGTGAATATTGTGAAACTGAAATAATATTCTTGCGCCAACGTAAAGTCTTGCAAATTGAAAGTAATGGATAATGTGATAAATGACTTGAAAGTTAATAACGTCAAAGCCAAAAAGAAGAGGTTGATATACTGTTATAGGCATATAGGCAGTGGACAAGGGTCATTAGTAATGTAAGCCAAATAGAATTTGTATTTGCATGATTACTGCTGCTCTGCTAGTGCCTCACTATGTGACTCAAAATCAGACTTTCTTAGTTTCTTTCTATGACTGTCACTGTAATTTTGCAAGGCACTTAATAACCAAGACAGGGCATGCTACCATAGTGCTGTGTGCATCGATTCTTTCTCATTATCTTTATTTCTTATGTACTTGGTGCAATACTTTTCTGTTATTTATTTAGAAAAAAATAATACCATTTATAAATAAAATAAGTTATTTATAGGATAAACAGTTCATGTTGAGCTTTAATGCTTTAGAATATAATATTAGTTTAGTTTCGAATTAAGAAAACGTAGGTGGTAGAGTAGGAAAAAAGAAAATCACCAAAAGACAGATACCCTGGTGTAAAGTGTTGAGAATTCGGTACTTGAGAGAGGAACACTAACAGTTGTACCTCATATCTCAATTCGTTGTTACTGTCAAATTACCAATATGATGGTCGGAATTAATTTATCATACCCCCTTGTCCATTAGTACAAATTCAAAAGAGAATAATGGGCCAATCAAATTGTATAACTTAAAAGGATAAAGTAGAGTGGGGCTTGGTGTGATGTAAAGGGAATAAATTAAGGGGGAATTTTCACGCAAAAGAAAAAAATAATCATGAGCTAGTATAGCTACAGGTTCATAAACGTACATACTTGGAACAATTTTAGTTTCATTTTCATTAATAAGAAATGGGGAATAATTCATTACTTGACTTCAAAATTAATATTCCTTTCTTTTTCATATTCTATTGTATATGATAGTATAGGCATTGTCGTTACCACTATTCATTCCTGTCAAAGACAGTATAATTTCACCCAATTAGGAAATTTCTTGATACCACTATCTTCATCTACTAATGCTCGGAAAAAGAAGAAACAAAACCAAAATTCAATTTTTAATTGATCTTGAACTACTTAATCATATTTCTAATAAAAAGTTGAAGCCAACACATTTCAAAAGTTAAATTCGATATGATTTACAATAGTGGCATTAGTAATTGCTTCAATAGTTAGGGTTCTA
Organism: Mucuna pruriens; assembly: GCA_025330945.1. Lineage (NCBI taxonomy): Eukaryota > Viridiplantae > Streptophyta > Magnoliopsida > Fabales > Fabaceae > Mucuna > Mucuna pruriens. Next base: position 9,116,650 of record JAENHJ010000424.1, on the reverse strand, counting down.
AGAAGTTCGACTATATTTTTATACGATAAGATAAAAAGTTAATATCATTTTCACCAAATTTTTTTCACGAGAAAGACTAATTTCTTGAAGTAGTTATCACTCTCTCGTAGAAGGAAATAAAAAATGTAAGTTATATTAAGAAATTTTCATATATATATATATATATATATATATATATATATCAGAAACATTACTAAAAGAGTTTTGGTAAAATCTTTATTTTTCCAGAGGAACGACATTAGCTTCTTAAATCAGTCAAATTGAGCAGTTAATGGATTATTGGTTGCTAGTGCATTGAGTTATTTTTGTATGAAATACTTATTTTAAAACTTTTTTTAAAAAATGACTGATTATTCCGTGGAGACGACTTTGTTTATCAAGTATGCTTCTCTTTGAAATTGTTTATTTATTTATTATATTAAAAAATCAAATCAAATTATTTATAATAATAATTTTTAAAAATATATAAAATATATTATCAATTTTTAATTTTTTTTAATTAATTTAAAGATGCACTAATTTAAATTATGAAATTTTAATTTTCATAAACAAGTATTTTCTATTTCAATTTTTATTATTTATTCTAGATATAAAATACTTAATTACAATATATGAGACAAAATGTATAAAAATTTGAGAATTAAGAGATAGAATATACAATTAAATGTTAGAAAGGAAAAATGTGAAAAAAAAAGTTAGATCACAAAATGTATAAAATTTTGAAAGTCAAGAATAAAAGTGTAATTTAATTTGATTGTGACGATAATTATCACATTATCAATTAACTCCATATATCAGCTATCAAATTTTATATGAGTAGTTAACTAAAGGTAATTGATGATTAATTCTCAAGGAGACAAAATGTGTGAAAATTTGAAGGTTAAGTAACAATATTTATAAATTTGTGAAATATGAAAGACAAAAATACAATTAGGCTTAAAAAATATTTTTACAATTTTAGTATTTTTTTTGTCATAGTCAAATTGTAAAGTTTTGATTATAGTTTTTTTATATTAGAATATATCATTTTAATTAATTATTTAAGAATTTTATATTTGTTTTTAATAGATAGTTGTCACTAGTAACAATGATAGAGCCCATAAAAAAAATTCTAGGAATGAATGATAATGACTTGTTAGAGATTATGCGCGGGAATGTTGTGATGGTGATGGAAATAGGGGAAAAAAAAATTAGACAAGTACTTGAATTTCAATTTTTCAATGGACAGAAAAATGACTATTTTAGACGTTGATAAATAATATACATAGGCCAATGCATACATATTTTCCATTCAGTTCAACAAAGAGTTAATAATACTTACATAGGAGTTGCACAAGCTGTGGAAATCATGATCCCATGTAACCTTTTACACATTTTCAAAAACTCTTGGTAGGCATTATTGTAGTGACTTAACAATCTATGGCAATGCAGGTCTCGGAGATGGTTTCACTGTCAACTTTGTTCACAAATGGATCTATCTTGACCCAAATAAGAGAGAAGACAGAGGCCAGCAACACTGACCAGAGAACAACAATGGTGGGGGTGCGGTTTTGGCGACCCATGAGACCCTTGAGGAATGGATAGAGATGAAAAATCACCCAGAAAGCAAAGAACACTTTCCCAAAGAGGGGTCCCCAAGACTCATACCCCCCATTAAGTGCATCAGAGAATCCAGCAACAACACCAACCATGTTAACAACGATAAGGGTTGTTGGAGGAATCAAGAGAGTAGTCCACTTTATAATATAAAGTTCACCAAACTCAGTGTCCTCTGCAGCCTTGGCAGTTACTGTGAAGTTGGTATCAACACCAGCCAACATCTTCAGAAATCCTTGGAACACAGCAAATAGATGTGCTGAAACCCCTCCAATCACCCAGAACTGCTCATTACGCCACAAATCTTCGATACTAACGCCACTCCATCGCAGCTCAAGCACACTGGTCACTATAATTGAGAGGAAAAGTCCAAGAAAGAGAACACTTGCAACGTTGGAAAGCTGTGTCAAATTGTAAAGAACAACATGATGAGGCATTGGTGATTAGTATAAGCTGTTATATGCTAATATGTTGTTATAAACAATTTGGTTAAACTATTCACTTGGTATCTATGGTTGGCCTCATCTTACATTTATATTTCATAGGACAATTGGAAGATAATTCATGTGGATTAAACTGAATTTTTGATAGCAACTCTCTCTTTACCCCTTATGTTAGAAGAAAAATAAAGATGAGGAAATTACCGTTGGTATGATAAATTTTCCTGTGAGGAGGCAAATTGCTGGCAGAGAACAGTAAGCAATAAGAGGAAGGGATGTGAAAGGGTAGACAATGGTGTTTATATAAGCCATTCTTTGAAGCCATTTGAGATGGCCTCCTGAAAATCCATACCAAAGGGGGCAATGTCTACTTAGGAAAATTTCAACTGATCCAAGTGCCCATCGAAGGACTTGGTGCAATCTATCAGACAGGTTGATTGGTGCAGACCCTTTGAATGCTGGCCTCAAAGGCATGCAGTAAATTGACCTCCATCCTCGACATTGCATCTTGAACCCTGATAAGATATCCTCAGTCACTGAACCATAAATCCAACCAATCTGACAAGACAATAACATGTTTTAATTAATCAATTAAGAAACTACAAGTTAAAAGGTGAAGATAATATATATATAATTGGAATAGAGAATAGGAAACTAAGAGCCTGAAGAAGGATTTAAGTCAAACCTCTTTTCCCCATTCAGTCTTTTCTTCATATCCACAGCTAATTACGTGAATGGCCTCCTTGATCAGCATCGAGGGGTCTGCAGATTCAGGCACTCCTCCATTCTCCATTAGTGTAGATTCAATGAAAACAGAAGACAAGCCAAAAGTTTTTTCAAAGCTCATTTGTGAAATCAGCGTTGACCTCTCATGCTCATTGTAATCTACAAGAAGAAAAGAAACCAGAAGAATATTGCACACAGAAGATTCTGCTACATGCTTCTCTAAATCTGATTGGAAAAATTAACCGAGCTTACTGTCAATTTCCTTAAGATTAAAAATAGCGGCCTCGAGTTCTTCCCTCTTTGCGTTTCTGTAACCGCCTGAGACATCTGTGGTGGACTTGTTTGAGGAGAAGCAACAGCATGATGATCTTGGTAAGTTGGGCATAGAAGGTGGACTATAACCATAAAGTGCTTGTCTATTGAAAACACATCCAGTCCCCACATACACTGGTCCTTGAATGCCATCAAGTCCTTTCATGTTAACCTGAAATGAACAATTAAAAACCATCAAATGCAAATAAATTGGACTCTTGATCACAAAACACACAAAAGCAAAGCCTTTTCCACAGAATTCTGTTGCATTGATATTAACTTACATCAAAGAAAACTGTATTGCGATTGGCATATCGATCACTGCGATCAATACCGTCAAATCTTTGGGGGAACTGCACATAACACACATCTCTACCAACTTCTGGATCCATGAGAAAACACATTGCTTCCCGAACGGCCTTGCTGTTGTTAACATAATGATCACAGTCAAGATTGAGAATGAAGGGAGCATTTGTGAGAATTGCAGACACCCTAACCTGCATAAATGCATACAAACATCAAGCATTATAAAATCTTAATGACCTCGCATGAAATATTAGTGAACTATCAATACATACCAGTGCATTTTCTGCACCAGCTTTCTTGTGATGTTGGTAACCTGGTCTTTTCTCTCTCGAAACATAAACCAGCCTGGGAAGTTCATTTCCTTCTATGTCACGGGCACCGCTGTGTCCAAGAAAAACCTGCAAAATTGGTAAACATAAATTTTGTTAAGAGTATTACATGCACTTGTACCAATAATTTATTGCTAGAACTAAATTAATCAATCTTATGAACATAAAAGTTTTTCAGTATAAAAAAAGAAAGACAAAATTTTCACACAGAATGAGTCAAAGTAGACCTGAATCATGCCAGGGTGATCACGCGAGTTGTTACCCGGCCAAGGTGTTCCATCTTGCATAGTCCATCCTTCTTCTGGTGTTTTCTGAGCCTTGGCTACCATAGCATTAACTCGTACTTTATACTCTTCATAATCTCTCTGACAGAATTGAAAGGTAATCATGAAGAGGTTGCTCTAAGATACTCAATTAGGAAAAACAAGGTGGGGAATACAGCAAATAAGATATATCAAAATACCAAAGCTGTTATTATATTGTACTCATAACTATAGGAAGCTTTACACACTTACCTTCATTGCTCTACGCTCTTTCACGAAAGAAGGTTGCACCTTGTCTTTCAGGTAGTCAATCTTCTGAGAGAAGTAAAACTCAGGTGCTCTTGGTTCAATTGAAAACTTCTTGCAAAATGGCACCCACTTCCTTGCAAAATCAGCAGTCTCCACAAGAGATTCAAATGTGAGCATTGCAGCACCATCATCTGACACATAACAAGATACTTTATCTACTGGATAGTCAACCGCAAGGATAGAGAGCACTGTATTAGCTGTGATCAATGGTGGCTCTTTCAAAGGATCCACTGTACTGACAAAGAAATCAACAGCAGCAAGTTGATTGGGTTCACCCTCTCTTTCGAACCTGGCATGACAAGAGATACAAGTGTGCTTCAGAATTCAAATCAACTCTTCTAAATACTACTGTCTGTATGGATTTAATTTGAGTCAAATGTCCACTCTCCCCTGATAATATGTTGTCATATCATTAAAAGCATTTGACTTTCATAGTCAAAATCATTCAATGGTGATACAACATGATTGTATGATAATATGAAACTTGTTTATATAGGAAGTAGATAAAATTTACTCCCTTCGATGTTAAATATAAGCAAATGTATGCTAATTAAAAAATTAGTTAATATTATTTAATTTTATTATTTTTAATTAAAAAATACTTTTTTTAACTATCTTTTGTTGAAAATTAATATCACAAATAAAAAAGAATTATTAAAAACAAAATGTCTTGTAAATGAATTATTTTTTAGAGATTATCTCATTAAACAAGATGAAATTAGTTTACAAGAACATGCATAACTTTTTTTTTTTTACTTATATTCGAGATCAAATGAAGTAACTTGTTCTAAATATTTTCATTTGTTGATTTTTATAGATTGCCTTTCACAATTCCTAATAGGGAAACAAACAAACAAAAACATCCCATTCTACAATATGGTTTTTTAGTGCAAATCATCCTTAAAGCACAAACACCACATCCAAATACTTCACAACTTTGTGCATTTACCTTGCAGACAGATTTTCAATAAAAGTTTGCCTATTGACGGGACACCATTTAGGGAACTGATCTAGCACCCAGGAAAATGCAAACCAAATCTCACAGATGATAGATGTCAACCACAGAGGAAAAGCACTCTCAACAGGGTTTGTAACTCGATAATGGAAGAAAAGACCCAAGATTATCAAGCGCATGATTATCACAGTTCTGTATGGCGCAATTTTGGATTTTGACATTGGAATAAGTACTGAAAGTGGTGCAGCAGCAGCCTCTGTAGGCCTGCAAAACATATCACCATGTGAGTTATAGAATAAATATATGAATTTTTATGACAGATTTGCAATCAATAAGAATTGTAACAAAAGTCATAAATACATGAAATGTATTCAAATTAAATCAATAGTCTTGCAGGTACAATCAGATGGTTAGTAACAATTTGATGAATAATCATAATTTGTTAATTAATAAATTTCTTGTTTTTGTCTGATTCCGTTTCCATGCATCAATTATCTCTATCCTAACCTCGCCTCAAATCAACTTACCATTAGAGCTATGCACAAGGGGCATATCTATTCTATAGCTTCTCTTAATGTTAACCACTTAACCTAATTAAGGTCTTAAAATTTTGTTAGCTTTTAAAACAGTTGTGTTAAATATTACATTTTATCGTCAATCTCAGGAAATTTGTGTCATTTGTCATTGAACTCACCGTGTTTCTTCTATCTGCTGCTCTGGTGGAACCGAGGCCTCATTTTCTGCCTTATGTGCAGTCTTTTTCTTCTTGTTCTTTTTATCTTTTCCCTTCCAGCTTTCCAATCTATTTTTCCAGATTGATTTCCCAGTTTCTTCTTTTACTTCTACAAGAAGAACCATATTATAATATGATCAATGCCTATTTCTAAAGAAATTGTACTAGAAAATATGGTCTGAACTCTCTCTCATTTACCACTATCGACCGAGGACACCGTACTGACATGTCTAGCATGGAGTCCAACATCCTACAAAATTCAAGGTGTGGTTGTAAGTGCAAATGCTAACAACTTAACAATATTCCAAACAATAACTAACATTCCTAAAAATTTCTGTTTAGTATTTGTGCAACTAATAATTCCGAGTAAACCATCACCTGAGAGTTATTGATTTCGGAAGCCACTGTGGATTGATTTTCGTGAACCTCTATCTCATGGAAATCATCATCCTTTGTCCTCTCTATACAATATACAAAAGGACAAAAAACCTTAGGATGTTTCAATATGTATTGAACGAGAAAATCAACCACTTTTTGAAATAATTTTACTTAAAGTGAACGAGAAAGAACTCATATAAAAAGAAACAGTTATTTAAAAGATTTATAGATAAATTAAACAATGTTGCATACTTTTCTTTGCCACTTTCTCACAAATTAAAACTAATACTCGATTAAATTTTTTATGATTCTTTAAATGCAATAGTTTCATAAGAGAAATTTCATGGCACCCAAGAAATTTAAGAATTTTGGATGAATAATTGAATGAGTTTCCGTCTAATAAAGCTCTCTCTTTTGGTCCAAAAAAAAAATTAGTATCAAAACTCTTAATCCTTAAATTTTTTAGGGTACCATAACATCTCTAGTTTTAATTAGCCTCCCAAGATCATCACTTTTGAATGATCATTGCATGGAGATTGAAATGAGGAGCATATAACATGAGTTACAATCCATATAGTAAACGCTAGCAACTTATAAATTCTTACATGGAATTTAGAAATACAAGGTAGACATTAAAGGGTTACCTTCATAGGGAGTGCCACACCTCATGCAGACCCTATGGTCCTCATTGACCTCATGCTCAAAACAAGCCTTGCAAATTGGGAAATTGCATTCATGACAAGCCACAAACACCTCCCCATTATCATTTAGTCCCACTTGTTCCCCACAAGTGTTGCAGAGGGGAACACTAGACTGCTCCATTTTTGGTTTTGCACCACCTTCTATCAAAGGGCCACAATGGCAGTATATCTCTCACTGGCCCTTTGCCTTTCAATCTGTGCTCATATGGGTTTTATATGAAAGAACATAAACCCATTGGGGGGATGGAGAAAGCAATTGTGTAGCAATGCAAAGGATGTGCATGGTGGAGGTGGTGGTGGTGAGTTCTTTTTCTGAGGTTGGAGAGTTGGTGTCATAGTTTATGTGGTACACAACATATAGACTATATTAGACTGAGAGATGAGAAGCAACGTCTATTTTTTTGGTGAAGTGAGCAACTTATCAATTTATTGCGGGAAGTGTACGAGGGAGGCTTCAGGTGACAGTTGTGTGGGGTGCATCAACTGATGAAGTGATCAATATATCAATGTCGGAAGTACAAGGAAGTGAGTATCCATTGCAGTTATGCTACTTATTTGTCATGCATGTTTTGAAATATTCAGCGAATTACTTATTAAAATTGAAATCAAAAGAACCGTTTATCGTACGTTGAATATTTATCAGTTAATTGCCAACACAAAAATCGTTTGCTACGTGTTAAATGAGTATATATATAAAGGAGAATATATATCCTACGCCCCTCCCCTCCTATAAAAAGAAGATAAGTTTCTCTTGAAGAACAATAAAGTAGTTGGAAACGGGTTGATGATATCAGTAAAAGCTCCATGTTTTCATTTCTCCAAGTGATCATATTGCAATAATAATGTTATGGCGATTTCATAGTAATTTCTAAAAAATAAAATTAACTTTAAGAAAGTTGAAGAAACAAATATTTTTGTAATTCATCGCGATCTGTAAATCTTGGCTTTGATTAATTTTCTCCATGCTAAGTCCACGAATAATTGCATTATTAATTGTTTTTTCCTTTTCTTTCTAAGAAGATACTCATAGTAGGCTTTAAAGGGAAAGAGAACAATGAATAATAAAACGAGAAAGATACAACTGATAATCTAGCACAGAAAATTTACAACCGCATTACAGAAAATTGAATCCAAATACTTACAATTTATGTAGTATAGTTAAATTAAATGATTTTTTTCGTGTGAAAATTAAATGAATTAAGTTGACACAAGGGAACATCATTTATCATTAAATATCTTAATAAGACTCATCTGATTATGGTATTTCAATATTTAATAATAGTGTAAATGAATTTAATTATTCATGATTTAAATATAATATTCAATAAAGATAGTTTGTTTTATTAGACAACTATTCAAACTTTGGTTCAATTCACATATAAAAGAAACTTCAAAATCAATCATATAAATAAGTCAACTCCCAAGTTTGATATCTCCTGGAAAAAAAAAACAAAAAAAAGCTTCACAAGTATGATATACAAAATTTATAATTAACTTACGGGAATGTATAAATAATAATAATTATTATTGTTATTATTATTATTATTTATTGAATAGATTATATTTTTATTTAAAATTATCACTACTTAAATTTTATATTTAAATATTGTTTAATTTTCTTATTTTTACTTAATCTTTTAACATAATTAATGTTTACTAAAATTTGGAATAAAAACTTCAAAAAGACTTGAAGAGATCTGATATAGAGCAAGTAAATTATTAAGTTATAAAAGAATTAAAATATATCTAACTTTAAGGTTTATAGTTTTAAATAAGACTAAATTTAAGTTTTAAATTTAACTCGTCTACTTAGCTTAAACATTGCTTTTTGGGTCTAAGTTTCAAATAATTCATTCAGCTCGATTCATTTACCTCTAATTTTTCAATATTAAACGAAGGACTTTACATCAGTTGGTTTGTTTATTGCTAAATAAATATATTTCAATTCTATGTTGCTCAAACGTCAGATCTATATATATACATTGAATATGTCATTTCTCCTGCAAATTATAGAATATAAAAACGATACGACATATTACCCTCTGAAATAATAAATATACTAATTAAAATGCATTTTTAATCCTCCTTGTACATGATTTATTTTAATTTGATTCCTAAACGAAAAAAAAAAACCTTATACGTTTAAGCATTTTCAATGGAAGGATTCAACGTCATCCCTATAGACTGTTGTCACTTAACACTAAGATCAATATAAAACTATTATAAAATAGAATACCTAAATTAAAAATACATTGATGTGCAAAAATAAAGATGATTTTGTTTGCTTTGACTAAATTTTCTTTATTTTATTTCTTATTTTTACTTTTAATTATGAAAATATTAATTTATTTTTATTTTATTCTTATAAAAATTTATGTAAAAACACAATTAAAATAATTTTTATCATTTTTACTGTTTTTATGCAAACATTTAAAAATAAAAATAATAAAAAACAGTATTTTTTAATTAAAAATTAAAGCAAAAAACATTTTCACATACCAAAGAACCCCTCTCTCTAATGACATTGATTTTCAATTCGACTCCCACACTTTAGTAGGTAATAATAAGACGTGACGCTATTGCAATAGTGAGTCAGACAACGAAGACCAAATTTAGATAACCATACATGAATAACCTGAAGTGAAAAAAAAAAATATCGTTCATGGATTACATTGAAGATGGGTGCTAAATGTAACAATAAAAAAAATATTTTAACCTACTCTATGCATGAATTTTGTCATCGTAGAAACGACATGCAAAATGGTTATCTTGTCCAGATATTGGATCAAATCCTGTACACAAAATATGCAAATATCAAAGCTCATTTTCATTATGCATTCCATTTTAGCTTACTAATGTACAGCAGAAGAAGTTACTTTATTCAGTGTTCGCTAACAATTACTCGAATACGATCAACTTAAATGTAGCAAGACAAATAAATTTGCACAACGAGGACACCTAATAAGACAAGCTTTACTTGTAACGGCCATTAAATATATACAAATAATAGCTTTAACCACCGAATTTAGAAGAAAGCTAGGGATATATAAAATAGAGGTGGGCAAAATAACATAGAAGATTGGGAAACTGCAAGTGAACATAGTATGAACCACACCATGTGAATGGGCAAGTATGAATCATTATTGAACAGTTCTTGTAAGCATTGAATCAGGGAGAGAAATGAGAAAAGCAAATCAGGTACGTAGGCCGGTATATCTAGTAGGCTAAAACACCTGTGCTTTTAGGACGTTTCCTGTCAGGAGCACAATCTTCAGAGTAAGTGCAACATTACAATTTCAAACAGTGATTTTAGGTTTTGATTGCTCTCCAGGAATACTCATATTCCAAGAATCACTGTCGTCTAGCTTTAAACTATGTTATAGAATAGACCTTTACTACTTTAGATGTGTCACACACAACAAGGTTGTCTGTATCAGCTGAGGTGGTACAAAGCCAATTGACCTGCCAAATAAAGTGTACAAAATGAATGCATAATAGACATTTGGCAGAAGCAGAACAAGTAACCAACAAACATCCAAAAGTTCCAATGAGATTTTATTACAAAACTCACTTTTCGAGGTACATCGATGTTCAAATGTAGGATATTATTGTTGTCGCCGTCACTTAACCCAGCATCTGGGTAACAGGACCAATTCCATACCTTCACCATCTTATCATTTCCTCCAGATATCAAGAATTTCCCTCTTTCCCCAAACAATGAAAATGCCCTGTGTCACCCACATGAGTTAGGGACCAAGTGAATTTAATGTTACAGACTTACAGTTGCTATATTGCAGATAAGGAATTGACTTACAGGCAGGAAATAGCTGCAGTATGCCCACCCAAAGTGTAATCCAAATGCAACCTCTTTTTTCCATTTTGTTCTGCATCTGTATTGCTAGATGAACTACTGTCTTTTGATCTTGAGTGTGATCCTTTTCGCGAATTCGAGGAGCTTTTTGACCTTGTAGCAGCCATTTCTGTTTCGAGATTAATCACATTAATAGCTCCATCACCCCTTGCAACAGCACATATTTTGTCTAATTTATCTAGCATGTCAACTTCTGGAACAGCTATTGCATGAACAAAAGCAGGATTGACACAACGGCCAGCAATGCCACTACTCACATCAAATGTAGCTGCAGTGAAGAAAGGACAGGAATAACAAATTAGTAGTTTTTCTATCACACTATTAAATTACGTTTTCCCCTCATATCAACTCAATTGTATATTACTCTTATAATTTTTAAGAGTATGTATGTTTGCATAAGTAAATAAAAGAAAAGGCCATGTAAAATAGAGTTTTCAAGTTTCAACTATAAAAACAAAATGAGCAAAAAGATCATTAATTCACATTGCATTAAGTACCAGCTGCTAGTTCAGTTATTATGTACATGCATGTATGCCTCATTATACACATATGAAACTTCCAGACTTCAGTTAGAACTCTTGTTTCTTCAAAAGCCTACCTGTTGCATTCTCTATAGTCACTAGTCACCAACCAGCATTTTCATATTTTATTTCATTGTAAAATATTTTTAAGTGGCATAACCTTTCATTTCTATCTGCTGCAGAATCATGGTCAAGGGTGACTATGGTTGGAAAAGCCTTTGAACATAATTAAGAACAATCATGATCCTTGAAGTTTTCTTTTGCTACATGCACTCAAAAAAATAAGTAGAGATGTGAGGACTTTATGTCATTGCAACTGTCTAATGAAAAAAAAATAAAGGCACTAATTTAGATAATTCAAGCCATCTCATGCAAAACTTAGTATAGACAAAGTAAGATATTTATGAAAAAACATACCAAAATCTACTACTTTGTAGGGTCGCCCTTTAGAGAAGTCCCACAACATGAGCATCGAATCAAGACCTCCACTAATGACTGGGAAGAAAACAAAAAAGATGAAAAATGAAGTCAAGTTTCTATAGATATGGATGCAAGTTTTTAGAATACTAGCATGGAACTTACACAAACACATTGGGCTGTTATTGCAAACGTTATACCAAAAGTTTCCAAAAATTTCATTTTAAATAGAAACTTGTGCTCGTACAAATGACATTTATATCTCTTAGTTTGCTAAACATATCACCTAATGTGTATGTGCATGCACACATTTGCACTAGCTTAAAGCCTTCTTAACATACATTTTTCACAGTACTTCCTAGGAATTCCAATAGAGAAACAACTGGTAATCATAGGACTAGAACATGCTCAGGAAACAGTTTAGCGCCTCATGTGCATGATAGAGTGAAAGAGTTAGAATGTAGAGATCTTTGGCCTTTGACCATATATTGATGTGGACCACTAATTAGGATTATCGTATCTCTTTATTTAAATCTTGAATTATTTCAATTTATTTTGTTTCTTTATCTTCCCCTATCTTGATAAGATCTGCATATCAGAATCCCTAACATCAAATCCTTAACATTATTATTTTTTATTAGGATAATTGTTAGTTATGATTCTATTACTTAGGGATCTCTTTATTTTTTATTTTTATTAATTTTAGATAGGATCCTACTAATTAGGGATCACTTTATTTTTTATTTTGTCAATTAGGATAATTGTTAGTTAGATATATCTTTATAGCCTTTTTAAAGGGAAGACCTAATTGAAATATTATGAATGAGAAATTCTTTTAAAAAAAAATTCTGTTAGTCTAAAAGGAACTCTTTCAAGGATGAGTTTGCTTCTTGCTTTTACCATAGGTCGCAAGAAGGATTCTTCCGCGCCCAGGCTTGTCACTCAGTCCTACATGAAGGTTCATAACAAATATCCACACATGCATTATTATTAGACTAATGCGCTTCAGGCACTGTCATGAGCCACGACCAAGAGACTCCCAACAATTGCCTTCTTCATGGTTAGTTAGAATGCAGAGTTTGATACAAATTTCTGTCTCTTTACAATAATAAGACAATGGATATTCTAAGTCTAACACAATGGAAAGCTAAAAGGACAACTCATACAAATCTACTCTAAACATAATCATATCATATTATCATTGAAAATCATGAATTGTACAACGAGGGGAAGGGGAAACAGAGAGATTCAGATGGGAAAAATAAGCAAGACCATATTTAAATACCTTCCCAAGATCTCCAAGGAAGGAATTCCACAGTGCTACATATCTACAGCACAAGGTCAAGGTAAACAATATCAAAATATCAAATTACTTATTAATAATAGAATAATATGAAAAAAAAAAAAAGCGGGGGGACCGGGAGGGTAGATAGATGGGTTGAAATAAAACTCTTGATCAACATAATTAGCAGCCATGTAGTGAAGCATAGCTAAAGCAAGGATACACTTGTATGACCAGCTCGTAGTGTTTTATACAGGCATTGCTGGCGAATGTCAATTATCTGTAAAAGAAATTTCAATCAATAATAAAGAAAATGAAAATGTAGGATAATTAAACATTAACTTAGCTTTTCTTAAATTAAAGAAATGGGAGGATTAAAAGTGTATACAAAGCAATGGATAGTAAATCACATTATGGTTTTTAGAATACAATGCAGGCTTATGGTTTCTTATGAGAGATTAGAGAATAGATCAATATTACTTGGCAGTTAGGAAATTTAGTTAATGTCATTGAAGGAAACAAGAAGATGCATCCAAGAAATTCATGGCATCCAAAGGCAAGTCACAATCCCAGCAATCAAAGTAATGATCTAGTAACTATATTTTCAGCACGTATAATATCAAGGACCAATTATCCCAAAAGCTTAAGGAATTAGGAGGAGGCCCATGGATGGTTTTATGACAGGAAACAATGTGACTCCAAGCAACCATCTGCACACATGGCAGGGTAGTTGGAGGAAAGTAAGAGAATCTGTTAGGGGAACAAGGATAAGAAGGCAGGAAGGAAATGAGTGAGGGAATTGAAGGGACAAACCAGGCACAGTCAAATTGCCACAGGTATCTGCATTTTTGTTTTCATTGATTCAGGGTGTTTCTTTTTTCTATTTCACACATCAGAAACTCCATTGATCTTGAAAATTTGAAATTACTCAGACATTGGGTCAGAATAGGGGATAATGACATTTATATCTCTATCGTGAAAGGATAAATTCATTAAGAGCTGATAAATGAGATAATACTAAGGGAAATAAATACAATGCATACCTTCACCTCACCATTATCATCTGCTGCAGCAAGAAATGAGGACTTTGAGTTGCATACAACCTGCAAAACCAGAGACATAATTGTACTATAACAGCATTCTTTAACAAAAGAAGCTAGACTTCATATAAGGATAGCATCTGTTGATAACTTGACATTACAACAGAATGAAGGAATGTACAAGCAACTATAAGTTCAGGTGTAGTGTTGTAATCTAGTTTAATAATTTCAATATCCTGTGTGGGTCATGAAAGCCACACACTCATACTAATATTTCTGTTTAAGGCTACCAAAGACTAAACAGATTCCATATATAAATCTCATGTACAATAACAGTTAAGACGACTTCAAACATCATATTTCTGAGATAGACTTGCACATAACAAACATAATGGGTGATAATGTAAGACAGGGTCTGCAAATTTGCTGAAATTCACTTGTATTAATCTTGTTAACAGTTAACCCCTATCCAAACAAATGACTTGGCCTTATAGAGAGCTTTGGATTTCCAAATGGTTTTGTCAATGAGGAATCTGTGGTGGCAAGAAACAGAGGAATATTTGCAAGAGAAAACACTGGAAGAATCTGTGGTCCAAAATCTTCTATCTGAATCGGTTGAAGAAGTAGGTTCAAGTAAAACCATAATACATTGTAATTTGTTAGAAGATTAGCACCTGCACAACTGTAATTATGTTGATTAGGTAATGATTGGGCAATATGTGAGATTCCAAAAATAGCCTATTGATTGATTATAATCAACCCACTGACAAGTAATCAGGTCAGGTGCACAGCCCATACACATAATTTCTCTTAAACACTGTTTCAACATGATATGAAGGTGGTACCGTTCTCAGTGACCTAAGTATGTTACTATTCTGGTGCTGGTTAAAAAGATGGAACACCTTTATTTGGTGTCTGCTTTCACCCTGCTGTAAATTCTAGTGTCTGTCTCAACTTTTCAGGCATGCTCTAGCTCTCCACCATAGCTTCCATCTCCAGTTTTCCCAAGTTCAGATCGGCCACAGGTTACCTTCCCAGTGCATGAGAGATACTCTCCACTCTCTAGCCAATATCAGCTCATTATCTTTTTATCTAGTGGTGCTCTTTGGACTGCATTTTAAGTCCGCTGTTTATACTCACTAACTGTGCTTCATACCAGCTGCAACTGGAGATTCTTCTCAGGTGACCTTAAGTTAAAGCCAGAAACATCTGACTGGCTAACCACTGAGTCCCACAGCCATCTGCCTTGCCACACAGTACCACCATCATCTGCACAACTTCCTCGTCCACAGTATGTGAGGGTGCAGGTGCGTGCCTTTGCATTCAGCCACCAGCTTCCAGAAACACCTCTGGCATTGCTCTAACAACATTCCACCCTCAATTTCTAGATCCTATATTTGGACCCACATCAACTAGCTTTGCCTCCCTTCATTATCCATTGAATTTTTAACCTCTCCCAGTCTTCTTTCCCCAAGCAGCTGTATTCGAACTCCCATTCCTTCCAGCAAGCATGCCTACTGCTGCAAAGTGCAAACACCTCAGACACCACATGTACTTTCCAAACCCTAAGACTTCCTTGAGGAGAAGTGTTAGAAAAATAGCAATATGTTAAAATATCAGCACTTGGTCAACTGTAATTATGCTGATTAGATAGTAATTAGACTAAAAGTTAGATACTGATTATTAGGCTATAAATTAGCTCCCAATTATCTCCTTGGTGACTTCATTGATTGATTGTAATCAAGCTGTAAATAAGGGATCAAGCGTGCAGCTAGCACACAATTCTCACAACCACACTCTTGCAACATGATTCATTAATTTCTCGATCATTTAAATATATATGGAAATGAAAGCCCAAATTTAATGCTTGATCTTAAATAGAATACAAGTGAAGTGACTAATGGAAAAATTAAGGGTAGAAAAATAAGCAAAGTCTCTGAAAAAGAAATTTTCCTTATTCGCAACATTTCCATTAACTTGAGTTATGCTAGCATTTTTTGACAGAAACTAAATGGAAAATCAAACACCTTCAATACCATGATAGAACTTTGTTTCATTTTTATATACCAGGAAACAGTAGGGACATTCAACAAGATCTGCTAAGTGCATAACATTATATTTGAATACCAGCCCTAATATGTAGTATCTACCTTGTTTATCTCCTCTTTGTTATAATTATAGTTCTCCAATGGCTTCCATTGAGCGGCAGCCTTCAGCACAGAACATAGTACACAGAGGATCAGTATAATGACTAATAATATTTCTAAACAACCCACATAATTATGGTGGAAAAAAATAAATCATGATTAACAAAATATGCATGTATATCCAGATATCCTTGAGAAGAAAACAAATAATGCAATAAATGCAATGTCACATATATATACAGCAGTAATAAAAGGGAAAAAAAAGGGTGTCTTGTAAAAGGAAATAGAAAGCACTGAGATCAAACATCTTGAAGACCATAAAATGCTTACCAAACGCACATCAAAACACTTTATTTCCTTTCCTGAGGAGACATAAATCATATCTTCCATGCCTGATTCAAATTACAAGTGTTTGTAAAAGATGTAAGTAAACTCACCTACTGAATGCAATTCGACATCTGCAATGCATAAAAAAGTTAATGGACTGCATGGAATTCCATCAAGACTTTTTCATACATGTATAAATATATATTTATACACACAAAAGAAGAAAATTATTAAGATGAAGAGAAAAAAATTACTAAGAGAAGAGAGCATAAAAAATCCTCCTTAACATAAGAACCAAAAGAGCAAAAAAGAGAGAGAAAATCAATGGAGCAAAACTGCCAATATCTCTACATATCTGTTAGGGAGATGTAAATCCCATGCAAAAAGGTTCATGTGCTTTACACAAACAAGGAATCACAGGGCCTTTCTAAATAAGTTTTCTATGGTACCTTTTGTTTTAGTACCCCTTGCATTATTGACTATTGGATTTTGTATTGAGATTCACTCAACAGTCATCCAATGACCAATCATACTGCCAACTGGGCAGAGGTATCATAACAGAGTTACCATAGAATAGCCCACACAAGAATGATAACTGCATTACTAAACATAAATGTATGCCATAAGTACTTGGATTCCTGTGCTTTCATGATTCTCTGTATACTAAGCTTCTAATATCAATGTAGCTTTTTAACAAAAAAGAGTATCACTGGAAAATTTTACCGTACTTGGGATGCCTTTTATTTGTCAAAAACAAAGGACTGGACAAGAATGGTTAGAAGATAGCACATAAGAAAAGGATGAATTACAAGACAAGAATCTGAAAAGTTGTCATTAAATAAATCATAGGACAATTTTTTGTCCCATGCACAATATTACTAAAATGTCAAAACTATCCCACTCTCTTCGTCACTATAACCTCCCTTTAAAAAACTGCTGTGCATGAAGAATGCAGTGCACAACTGCACATCTGCAAACATTAAGCTGCTACCTCAATGGAAGTTAATTAATGTAGCAAAATGCTTGTTGACATCAATTCATAGCACTAAGCTCATCACACTTTGGCTTGAATTGGAGCAACAATAAAAAAGGCCATGATATGTCAGTCACTGGATGCAAATTTCACACATGTCCAAGCACTGCTGTGTATAGATGTTGGGAAGGGAAACAACTATTTGGCAAATCTAGCTTCCACATTGACATGGACAATGACCCAGACTGGCATAGTAATAAGAGTGATGAAACTGCATCATATTGCAGTAGTTTGATATCTAATCTTATTAGTATATATATGTGAAAGTGAAACCAATTAAGATTTTATGTAGTTTTTTAGCATAAAACAAAACATTATACAGAACAAAGGGTATTATAGTAAAGTTTGCATTGGTATGTTCAGTACTTATGCATATCAAATAGCACACTGCATAAAACTCCTTGTGTTGGGTATCGACCATCAAACAACAGAGAGAAGAAAATATTATATTGTGACTTAACAACTTGTAGTGTGCTGTTCTGCTTGCCCTGTCCCTAAATAGTAAACATACATCAAATGTACCCTACGACATGAGTTACACTGCCCAATAACCTATAGAAATATAATTTTATAGATCCACACTATTCATTGTGTTGATCAGTCAGGTCAATTTCTTTTAAAAAAGAACATCAATAACAGTGTGATCAAATAGTTCATTTTTTCACATATTTTTATAGTATATCATGTTAATCTTGGCATATATTACCGAAGCACAGAACAGTTTTGGATTAATGTAAAATGTTAAACATATGATCTACAAGATAGGGACTTTCCACCTAAACCTAACCATGAATTGTAAGAAAAGCATTCAATAAAAAGTTATTGAATGCTCTAAGAATAATTTTGACTTACACTGAGTCTAATTGATCCTTCCCATATATGCGACACAAAGCACATAGATAGGATGTACATAACAAAACACCCCACCTAACCAAAAAAGACAAGATATTCAATTTCAAGAATTGCGAAAGTCCTTTACATCCCCACTGATGAAATTCTCTTAAAACCCTCAAAGAAGCCTCCTCATCTTCAAAAACTCATCACGTGCTCTCAAGCCAAAGAACATAGACGAAACTGATTATTTATCTTTCAAGCTGACGACATAGTTCCTCTACCATGAATCTTCACCAGGTAGCAGGTCACTACACCCAAACCAGTTGCCAATACATTGCAAACCCTCCTTAGGAACTACACTACTTGATCCTAGGTTCAAATCCCACAGGGCCGCTTTGCCATCACTTTAGCCTACCATCACATTAGATCTCAGATCTCCATTGTAACCCAAAAAATAAAAAATCACTATAACAAACCCTTCGCATTTACAACATAATAGCAAGTTCAAAACAAAGAATCAAACAGTGAAATTAAAATTTAAAAGCAATAAATGAAACAAACCTGACTTGAAACACAAGGACGAAACTGGCTCCACGCTAACATCCATAACCAGTTGCGGCACATCAGGGC